>QANX01005996.1:0-25040 GCA_003254975.1 Ochetophila trinervis
ACTGTCGGCTCCGGAAAAAAATTCTCCTTTTTCCAGAATTTTTTGGAATTTTAAAAAGACAGGTGAGGGCATTTTCGTCCTTTTAAGTCCTGTCTCAACCAAATCACCAAATTGCCACTCACACAAATTTAACTATAACTTCTCGGTCTTAACTCCGAATCGAGCGTGCTGCTAGTCTACGAACTCGTATCGACTAGCTCTACACAACGGTACCCCGGTCAAAACCATAGCACGCTCACACAAAAAGTCAACTCCGAGCCCACTAAAAGTCAAACTGGTCAAACTTGAAAATTTTATTATTTTTCTCGAAACGGGATGTTACAGTAGCCCCCCCTTTCTTCCCCGATGGTTCCCGCGCACACCCGAGGGTGCTTCAGCCCTTCGCCGGCGACGATCAATTTCTGGCCAGATCGGGCCGGAAATTTCCCAGAGCTTGAAGCCGGCAGTCTCCTCGTCTCAGCGACACCGGTGGGCAGCCGAGAGACCGCCCAGGCCGTCGGCAACTTTGAGAGAAAGCCGGCTGGTTCTCGCGTCTGTCCGCCGGATTCCGGCGAGAGTCTGGCCGCACCGTCACCTGGTGTTTGAAGCTGGTCCTTCCCTCTACCCAACATGGCCGGTGAGCGCTCGTGGAACCGCCAGATAACCGGAAAATGCGAGAATGCCGGTAAGCGATTTTTGCCTCTGTTCGCCAGATTCCGGTCAGTTCCGGCAGCGGGTTAGCTTCTTTTCCGCTAATCTGGACCCCAAGAACCCGATTCCGGCGTCAATTTGATGAAATTGTCACTGGTTGGGCCAGAATCAAGAGGGCCATTTTGGCCGTGGGTTCCGATAAATTTTCCGGCCACCGCCGGTGACCAGTGGACAAATTGAATTGTCCAATGTGTTGCACTTTCCTCAAGCTTTGTTTTGATATATAGATTGCATATTATTGTTGATTATATTGAATTTTGCTTAATTGAGCTAAATATAGATTATTGTGAAAAATTGACTGTTATTATGTGATTTTTGCTTTGAAATGATAAATAAATTACTCGAGAATGTTTATTTTTTTATTTGAATTGTTGTGATTGAAAAATATGAAAATTGGGTGTAAATTGATTAATGCACGTGTGAAATTTATATATATTTGTGTAGAATTTATATATTGTGTTATGGTTCTCTAGAATAAATGATTGCGCTGAATTAATTGAGTTGCTGTGTATTTGAGGCGTTACTTTTGAGTAGAAGTTGTATCAGTTGCGGCATATTTAGTATAAATATGCACTCGGAACTACAGGTAGCTTGATCCCTTGTAGAAAGGATATGTAGGCAGTTCAGTTTTAGACTGAGTGCAGCTACACCGTACTTAAACAATATATTTGTTTAAGTGTTGAGTTTGTACTGAAATGTGATTTATTGTGTGGGAAATGCGTGCTGGTAGATTAAATGTTGTTTAGAAAATGTTTTTCCCTGCAGGTTTTGACTTTTAGCATTTGGGGAGTGTTAGAAAATAGCCGAAATGCTGCCGAAATTTTAATAGAATTTCCGGCAGTAGAGAAAACCGTTTGGTCTGTTGGTTATTTTATTTTATTTTATTTTTTTATAAAAAGGTTTAGCGGACTTTCACGACTGCTTGTGTCTTAGTGGCAACATTAAGTCACGCAGGCAGGATCCAAGCGGGTCGGGTCCTGTCAACTTGGTATCAGAGCTTGGCTGTAGATCTCACTCGGGAGAGCTTAAGTTTCAACTTGGAATTTAGTTGTTATTCATACATGTTAAGCGGGTTAGTTTCACCTATGCGTATAGTTCGTCGGAATTTGATTGAGCCACCTTTTGTATGAGACTTTTGTGTGTTTGGCTTAGAGCCATGGTTTATAGGAGAGAATTTATTTTAATTTTAATTTAATTTTTTTTATTGAATTTAATCATTTGGTGTTTCGATGTTTTAATGGTAAGTGCAAGTATTTTTCTAAATCGTTGGGATTTATATGCTATAGTTGATTGAATTTAAATTAATGATTTGAATCGAATTTTTCTTATGCATTAAATTTTATTTATTAAATATGTTTTATGATGATTTAAATATTGCATGAGTTTGATTTTACGATTTGATGGATTTCATATTTATTTGGAATAAATATGAAATTTGTGTTTTAATTGGTTGTTTAGCGAATTTTGAAATTTTTTTTGATACCTTACAATTTTGTGTAAATTTAGTGATTTTGAGGAAATTTTGGCTTTTGTGAAATTATTAAAATTGGGGCAAGTTTTTTGAAATATTGATTTTTCTTCGTAGGAATTTTCGAAGAGGAGAGTTTGGAAATTGTTTTAAAATAAAAGATTTGGATAATTGTAACGCCACACTCTCTCTCCAACCAATATTGTCTCCAATTTAGCCACCGCACTTCAGACGGTATGGAGTTTTTGGTCAGACTTCACAGGGGGTCACCCATCCTAGGAATGCTCCAACTGGAGCACGCTTAACCCCAGAGTTCTTCGAACTCTGGAGCCAAACGCTCTGAAAAGGCCTTGGTTGTTAAGAGAGTGCTTACTTTACATTTGAACCATTACCACATGACCCCCTTCCACACCCGGGCGATGTGGGATTGGACACCAATCTCTGCCAGTAAGGTAGCCTGCCAGTGCCCCCTACACCCGCCAACACTTACCCTAGCTCTTGGATCCAATCTCTGCCAGTAAGGTAGCCTGCCAGTGCCCTTGCACCCGCCCACACTTACTCTAGCTTTTTTAGATCCGGGTCGTCACAATCCTCACCGGCTTTCTCTCCTTTTCCAGCGATCTGGGCTTATTTCCGGCAAGCCATCGGTACCCAAGGGAGGAGGGGATCAGCGGCTTCCTTTCTCCAGGCGAACTCCGGCCTGATCTGGCCGGAAAACAGCCATTCCGGCGGAGGTGCAAGTCACGGGGTGGCTGCTGCGCGAGGAAACCACCGGTGCGGAAAACGCGCGTGTCCCGCCTCCTCTGCCTTCAGAACCTTCTGCATAAATCTGTTAAAGGCAGGGGCAAAATAGTAAGTTTGCCCTGCCTCAGCAATTTACCAAAATGCCCTTCATGTTATTTCAGTCATAACTTCTCGGTCTTAACTCGGAATTGAGCGTACTACTAGTCTACGAACTCGTATCGACTAGCTCTACGCAACAGTACCACGGTCAAAATCATAGCACGCTCACACAAAAAGTCAACCCCGAGCCCTTCCTTGGTCAAACTTGGTCAACTCGGTCAACTTTGAGAAATTTCAATATTTTCCCCGGGACGGGGTGTTACAACCTACCCCCCTTACAAAAATTTCATCCTCGAAATTTCATACTCCACGTGTGAAATAAACGCGAGTACCATGGTCGCAACTACTCAGGTTCCCACTACGCTTCCACTGCGCAACTCTAACCATTACCTTTCTTAGGTATTCATTCTCAGATACACAGTCCGTAGCTGCTCAGGTTGATCAAAAGATCGAACGCCATACTTGATAAAAAGTAATGTGTCAACATTTAACTCCCCAACAAATACTTAGCCTTCGAAATTTATCCAATCTCAAAAACAGATTCAACTCTAAATACACCGCTCAAATCACCTTACCATTAATCTCCTTTCCACTTGTGCCCAAAACCAAGATTTCTCCTCTTAACAATTCCTACCTGCACTTCCTCGTTATTTCATCAGCTCTGTCATGTTTATAAATTTTCCAAAGTCAATAGTAGTTGCCCATCAATTCTTATCACTTAGAATTTGTAATCGTCAATACTAGATCTCTCTTTCAACGATTTAATCTTTCTCAATTTCTCAGCTAGTATAAGAGACCATGGAATCTTTCAACATCAACCAGTATGAATACTTCTTCATGCTGTTCTTTCCTTTTTAATTTCCATCAATTTTTGGCGACCCCCTTTTGCATCGTTATTTCCCAGCTCCATAACGAAAGTAAGAGAAAGAACACTTATCCCATTTCCAATTCAACAACTCAGTTTTTTTTTTTTTTTTTTTTTTTTTTTTTTTTTTTTTTTTTTTTTTTTTNACAGCTTCACAACTACTACCACGTTCTCACGCATTGTCGAAACTTTGTCATCCGAATCGCACGGAATTAAATCTCTTTGGTTACCCCTACGTTCTCAATTTCTCAACTAATATAAGAGACCAAGGAATCTTTCAACATCAACCAGTATGAATACTTCTTCATGCTGTTCTTTCCTTTTTAATTTCCATCTAATGTGGCAAACCCCCTTTTCGTCGTTATTTTCGAACTCCATAACGAAAGTAAGGGAGTTATCACACTCCAATCCGATCTCCATTAAGGAAAACTTATCAATTCCTTTAAACTGTAGTCATACATTTGTGAAGCATTGGTTTCATCAAAGTTGTAATTACAATTCCCCTAGTAGCAAAATTCACAATTCTCAATCTTCCAAACATATACTAACCCAATCTTTCCCAATTAATATTGAAAATAAATAAATAAATAAAATCCTTATCCAAATACCGATAAAAGCTCTTTAAGTTTTATTTCAAAAGAAAATCATTATAACACAATTTTGGGGCGAAAACATAATTTAACAACATCAATTAAAATCTCGAATCAATCACTAATATCATAATTAAATTACTGGAAAACACTTAAAATCATTTTGATGCTCAAAAGATACCAAGCTCAAGGCCAAAATCTGAAAAATCAACACTTAGGTCATAACCCGTAAAATCATCTAAAATCTTTACTCATACATCATATCTCCAAAATCGGTACCATAAATATCATGTGAATGGGTCACAACCCGAAAAATCAAATACTTAGGTCACAGCCCATAATTTCAAAACCATCAATCTCAACCATAAATCACAATCATATATCAAACGAGTACCACACTCTAGTATAGTGCCATGTGACCCTCAGCGTCCTGATGGCGTCACAGGCGGGGGGAGGGGGCTCAGTCATCACAACGAACCAGCGTCCTAATCCGTCATGGCAGGATCCTCATCATCTCTCTCCCGACACGTGTCCGCAGTAGAGGATGGCATAATATAATAATAATAATAATAACAAGAATAGTAATAACAACATAATACCATATAGTATGCCGTGTGCCCATCAGCGTCCCGACGGCGCCACAGGCGAGGGGAGGGTGGCTCAGTCATCACAACGAATCGGCGTCCCAAATCCGTCATGGCAGGATCCTCATCATCTCTCTCTCGACACGTGTCCGCGGCAGAGGATGGCATAATATAGTACTAGCGCGCGCAATAACCAACATATCTCAAACATCATATCGATACTGTGTGGTACTCCTCAAAACCAAATCCAAAATCATCCATCATCGGTTTTTTTTTTTTTTTTTTTTTTTTTTTTTTTAAATCTCTCAAATTCCTTTTATCTTTTAAAAGCATCGCAGTAAAATCCAACGATTTTCCAAATCTTTTATTTTATTTTTTTTTTTGAAAAATTTCTAAAACAATCAAACATTATTATCTTTTAAAAGCATCGCAGTAAAATCCAACGATTTTCCAATCTTTTATTTTTTTTTGAAAAATTTCTATAACAATCAAGCATTCAGTTATTACAAAACTTGCCCCAAAACTTTATTAAATATCACAAAAAANGTAATATTTTCCAAAATTTGAAACATTCTACCATACTTAGTAATTTTTGGTCCATATTCAGTAATTTTGTCTTACGGTGTAAAATTAAAATGCAAACTTCATATTTATTTCAAATAAATATGAAATCCATCAAATCTTAAAATCAAACTCGTGCAAAACTTAAATCACCATAAAACATATTTAATAAATAAAATTTAATGCATAAGAAAAATTCGATTCAAACCATTAATTTAAATTCAATCAAATATAGTATATAAATTCCAAACGATTTAGAAAATAAATGCACTCACCATTAAAACATCAAAACATCAAATGATTAAATTCATAAAATAAATAAATTTAAAATTTAAAATAAATTTCTCTCCTATAACCCATGGCTCTAAGTCCCATACAACAGGTGGCTAAATCAAAATCCGACGAACCAAACGCATCGGTAAAAACTAACCCGCTTAACATCTAATTGACAATCGAGTTTCCCAAGATGATTCTAAAACTCCCCCAGGTGAGATCTACAACCTGGTTCTGATACCAAGTTGACAGGACCCGACCTGCAAAGATCCTGCCTGCGTGACTTAATAACACCGTAAGACAAAATTACTGAATATGAACAAAAATTACTATGACAGGACCCGACCCGCAAAGATCCTGCCTGCGTGACTTAATGTTGCCATTAAGCCTCAAGCAGTCATGAAAAACCCGCTAAACAAAATTTTAAAGGGGTAAGAATTAACAGACCGAAAAGTTTACTATTGCCGGAAATTTTATTAAAAATTTCGGCAGCATTTCGGCTGTTTCTAACACTCCCCAAAAATGCTAAAAGCTACAACCTGCAAGAAAAACCAATCCTAAACCATAATTATTCTACCAGCACGCATTTCCCACACAATTAGATCACCAATTAGTACATAACTCAACACTTAAACAAATATATTGTTTAAGTACGGTGTAGCTGCACTCAGTTTAAAACTGAGCTGCCTACATACCCTTTCTACAAGGGATCAAGCTACCTGTAGTTCCAAAAGCATATCTACACAAATATGCTACAATCAAACACATTCAGCATTTAATCCAAAGAAAATACACAATAATTAAATTTCCACTTATTAAGTATAAATGCCACACATCCCCCACTAACCAAATTAATATCACAGACAATCACAAACAATTCATTTACAATTCGCACAAACACAATTTGTAATGATTAATACACAATTACATATAATATATATGCTCATCATGCAAAATCATTCCCAAACACAACAATTCAATTAAAGTATTCACCGACCCAGTTCACAATTTCAGCTAATTTCAACACAATCAACCAGCAACTATTTATCTCACAATAATTATATGCTTCCGTATACATTTCACAGAACAGTTCACTCGATCGAATTCTCATGAATAAAGTCACACAATGATTACCCCCAAATACACATACGGAATCCAGTTGATTCGCAACAATCAACCCACATACACATTCAATTCCACATAACAATTCCACATAGCGATTAACACACCATTTGGCCCACACATATACGTGTTTAATTCACAGACCAATTATATAATGTATATATATTCCGAAACCGTTATTAATAATTCCGAAATCCAACCACACCAATACATTCCACAGCAAACACCAAAACATCACCACACATATCTATATCACCAATTAACAATAATTTCTATTTAAACAATTATTAACACCACAGTTCAAACCGGATAAATTTCAATACTCAGTTATAATATTCGAATTATATGTCAAAACGAAGCTTGAAAGGAGTAGATTACAACCGTAATTTTACCTCGTCCAACCACCGCCGGTGGTGACCGGAAAAGGGCCAGAGAGCGGCGGCCGAGCACCCTCAAATCCCGCAGTCCACACGAGCGAGTTTCGAGACAAACGGAGGCCGGAACTAGCTTCGGGAGGTCCAAAATAGGGGGACCGGACCGATTCCATTGCCGGAAACCGCCGGGATCCGGCGACCGGAGGAGAGGTGGCCTCGCCGGATCCGTCGTCGATTCCGGCGATACACGGCGTTTCACGGCCAGCCGAGGGTGGGGAAAAAGAGAGGAGGGTCCGGCGACGCTTCCCCGGGCAGTGGGTCGGCCTGACTCCACCGGAATCCGGCGAATCGCAAAACGCAGCTGACCGAATCCGGCGAATCCGGCGATCTGGGCTCCGTCACGGCGAACTCTCGGTGCCAAAAGGGAAATGGGGTCGGCAGCTCCATTTTTTCGGTTAATTTCCGGCCTGGGTTGGCCGGAAAATGGCCGTGGCCGGCGAAACAGAGGCGGTCGGGAGGGTGCTGCGCGGGAGAGAACCGGGGCTACCCGCGTGCGTGTGGCGTGCGTACGTGTCCCTTGCTTCCAGATCCTTCTGGATAAATTTGTTAAAGGCAGGGGCAAAATAGTAATTTTGCCCTGCCACATCAAAATTACCAAAATGCCCTTCTTGTTATTTCAGCCATAACTTCTCGGTCTTAACTCAGAATTGAGCGTACTACTAGTCTACGAACTCGTATCGACTAGCTCTACGCAACGGTACTATGGTCAAAACCATAGCACGCTCACACAAAAAGTCAACCCCGAGCCCTTCCTTGGTCAAACTTGGTCAACTCGGTCAACTTTGAGAAATTTCAATATTTTCCCCGGGACGGGGTGTTACATACTAAGTATGGAAGAATGTTATGGATTTTGGTAAATATTGCACCGTAAGACAAAATTGCTGAATACTCGAAATTTCATACTCCAAGTGTGATATAAACGCGAGTACCAGGGTCGCAACTACTCAGGTTCCCACTACGCTTCCGCTGCGCAACTCTAACCATTACCTCTCTTAGGTATTCATTCTCAGATACATAGTCCGTAGCTGCTCAGGTTGATCAAAAGATCTAACACCATACTTGATAAAAAGTAATGTGTCAACATTTAATTCCCCAACAAACACTTAGCCTTCGAAATTTATCCAATCTCAAAAACAGATTCAACTCTAAATACACCGCTCAAATCACCTTACCATTAATCTTTTTTTTCCACTTGTGCCCAAAACCAAGATTCTCCTCTTAACACCGTAAGAAAAAATTACTGAATATGAACAAAAATTACTAAGTATGGAAGAAAGTTACGGATTTTAGAAAATTTTACACCGTAAGAAAAAATTGCTGACTATGGACCAAACATTAGTAAGTATGGTAGAATGTTTCAGATTTTGGAAAATATTACATCGTAACACAAAATTACTGAATATGGTAAAAAATTACTAAGTATGGAAGAAAGCTACGGATTTTGGAAAATATTCCAACGTTTGACAAAATTACAGAATATGGATAAAAAATTACTAAGTGTGGAAGAAAGTTATGGATTTTGGAAAATATTACAAGGTAAGACAAAATTACTGAATATGGACAAAACATTACTAAGTATGGTAGAATGTTACAGATTTTGGAAAAAATTACACCGTAAGAAAAAATTACTAAGTATGGAAGAAAGCTATGGATTTTGGAAAATCATTTATAAAATCATCCATGATATCATCAATTTTTCAACTTTATTAAATATCACAAAAAAAAAATCCAATCACTTTAAAATCACCAAATTTTTCCACAATATTGTAAAATATCCGATAACTTCAAAATTCAATAAACAATCCATTAAATCGCAAACTTCATATTTATTTCAAATAAATATGAAATCCATCAAATCTTAAAATCAAACTCGTGCAAAATTTAAATCACCATAAAACATATTTAATAAATAAAATTTAATGCATAAGAAAAATTTGATTCAAACCATTAATTTAAATTCAATCAAATATAGCATATAAATCCCAAACGATTTAGAAAAATACTTGCACTCACCATTAAAACATCAAATGATTAAATTCATAAAATAAATAAAATTAAAATTAAAATAAATTTCTCTCCTATAACCCATGGCTCTAAGTCCCATACAACAGATGGCTAATTCAAAATCCGACGAACCAAACGCATCGGTAAAAACTAACCCGCTTAACATCTAATTGACAATCGAGTTTCCCAAGGTGATTCTAAAACTCNCAAAAAACAAAAATGCATGAAAAAATAATAATTTGGTTAATTATGCATAATTATTATAAATTATGACAGGACCCGACCCGCAAAGATCCTGCCTGCGTGACTTAATGTTGCCACTAAGCCACAAGCAGTCATGAAAAACCCGCTAAACAAAATTTTAAAAGGGTAAGAATTAACAGACCGTAAAGTTTCACTACTGCCGGAAATTTTATTAAACATTTCGGCAGCATTTCGGCTGTTTCTAACACTCCCCAAAATGCTAAAAGCTACAAACCTGCAAGAAAACCAGTCCTAAAACCAAATTATTCTACCAGCATGCATTTCCACACAATTAGATCACCAAACAGTACGCAACTCAACACTTAAACAAATATATTGTTTAAGTACGGTGTAGCTGCACTCAGTTTAAAACTGAGCTGCCTACATACCCTTTCAACAAGGGATCAAGCTACCTGTAGTTCCGAAAGCATATTTACACAATATGCTACAATCAAACACATACAACACTTAATCCAAAGAAAATACACAATAAATAAATTTCCACATAATAAAACATAAATTCCACACATCACCCACTAACAAAATTAATATCACAACAATTCATTTACAATTTAAACTAATTTCAACACAATCAACCAGCAACTATTTATCTCACAGTAATTATATGCTTCCGTATACATTTCACAGAACAATTCCACATCGCGATTAACACACCATTTGGCCCACGCATTTACGTGTTTAATTCACAGGCCAATTATATAATGTATATATATACCAAAACTGTTATTAATAATCCCGAAATCCAACCACACCATCAATTCTATAAATTCAGCACCCAATTCATTCCACAGCAAGCACCAAAACATCACCACACATATCTATATCACCAATTCACAACCCGAAAAATCAAATACTTAGGCCACAGCCCATAATTTCAAAACCATCAATCTCAACAATAAATCGCATATCTTATCAAACGAGTACCACACTCTAGTATCGTGCCATGTGACCCTCAGCGTCCTGATGGCGTCACAGGCGGGGGAGGGGGGCTCAGTCATCACAACGAACCAGCGTCCTAATCCGTCATGGCAGGATCCTCATCATCTCTCTCCCGACACGTGTCCGCAGTAGAGGATGGCATAATATAATAATAATAATAACAAGAATAGTAATAACAATATAATACCATATAGTATGCCGTGTGCCCGTCAGCGTCCCGACGGCGCCACAGGCGGGGTCATTTCCAATAACAAGAATAGTAATAACAATATAATACCATATAGTATGCCATGTGCCCGTCAGCGTCCCGACGGCGCCACAGGCGGGGGGAGGGGGGCTCAGTCATCACAACGAATCGGCGTCCCAAATCCGTCATGGCAGGATCCTCATCATCTCTCTCTCGACACGTGTCCGCGGCAGAGGATGGCATAATATAGTACTAGCGCGCGCAATAACCAACATATCTCAAACATCATATCGATACTGTGTGGTACTCCTCAAAACCAAATCCAAAATCATCCATCATCGGATTTTTATAAAATCTCTCAAATTCTTTATCTTTTAAAAGCATCGCAGTAAAATCCAACGATTTTCCAAATTTTTTTTTTTTTTTGAAAAATTTCTATAACAATCAAGCATTCAGTTATTACAAAACTTGCCCCAAAACTTTATTAAATATCACAAAAAATCTAATCACTTTAAAATCACCAAATTTTTCCACAATATCGTAAAATATTTTTTTTTTTTTTTTTTTTTTTTTGAAAAATTTCTAAAACAATCAAACATTCAGTTATTACAAAACTTGCCCCAAACTTTATTAAATATCACAAAAAAAATCCAATCACTTTAAAATCACCAAATTTTTCCACAATATCGTAAAATATCCGATAACTTCAAAATTCAATAAACAGTCCATTAAAACGCAAACTTCATATTTACTTCAAATAAATATGAAATCCATCAAATCTTAAAATCAAACTCGTGCAAAATTTAAATCACCATAAAACATTTTTAATAAATAAAATTTAATGCATAAGAAAAATTCGATTCAAACCATTAATTTAAATTCAATCAAATATAGCATATAAATCCCAAACGATTTAGAAAAATACTTGTACTCACCATTAAAACATCAAAACATCAAATGATTAAATTCATAAAATAAATAAAATTAAAATTAAAATAAATTTCTCTCCTATAACCCATGGCTCTAACTCCCATACAACAGGTGGCTAAATCAAAATCCGACGAACCAAACGCATCGGTAAAAACTAATCCGCTTAACATCTAATTGACAATCGAGTTTCCCAAGGTGATTCTAAAACTCTCCCAGGTGAGATCTACAACTAGGCTCTGATACCAAGTTGACAGGACCCGACCCGCAAAGATCCTATTCCCAAGATGATTCTAAAACTCCCCAGGTGAGATCTACAACCAGGCTCTGATACCAAGTTGACAGGACCCGACCCGCAAAGATCCTGCCTGCGTGACTTAATGTTGCCATTAAGCCACAAGCAGTCATGAAAAACCCGCTAAACAAAATTTTAAAGGGGTAAGAATTAACAGACCGAAAAGTTTACTATTGCCGGAAATTTTATTAAAAATTTCGGCAGCATTTCGGCTGTTTCTAACACTCCCCAAAATTGCTAAAAGCTACAAACCTGCAAAAAAAATCATTCCTAAAACCAAATTATTCTACCAGCACGCATTTCCACACATTAATTATTATGGATTTCATTTACGTTTTTAGTGTTTGGTATGACAGGACCCGACCCGCAAAGATCCTGCCTGCGTGACTTAATGTTGCCATTAAGCCACAAGCAGTCATGAAAAACCCGCTAAACAAAATTTTAAAGGGGTAAGAATTACCAGACCGAAAAGTTTACTATTGCCGGAAATTTTATTAAAAATTTCGGCAGCATTTCGGCTGTTTCTAACACTCCCCAAAAATGCTAAAAGCTACAACCTGCAAGAAAAACCAGTCCTAAACCATAATTATTCTACCAGCACGCATTTCCCACACAATTAGATCACCAATTAGTACATAACTCAACACTTAAACAAATATATTGTTTAAGTACGGTGTAGCTGCACTCAGTTTAAAACTGAGCTGCCTACATACCCTTTCTACAAGGGATCAAGCTACCTGTAGTTCCAAATGCATATTTACGCTAAATATGCCACTCCTTACACACTTACTATTCCACAGTCAACTCGACAAATGTACGTTCTAATTCACTATAATCACATTAATACTCAATATTTCCTTATATACCCTTGCTTTCACATTTCATTTACCATTAACCTTTCCAACAAATTTCATAAAAATAATATCCATAGCTTGGCGGCATGATTCTTCGCCCAAGCTAGCAACACCCTGCTTGGCGGCATAATCCCTCGCCCAAGCAGCAACACCCTGCTTGGCGGCATAATCCCTCGCCCAAGCAGTTCTCATCCACACAATCATATTAATCAATTATTCCAGAGAATATAACATAGCACAAGTTCCACACAATAATATATATAAGTTCCACACATTAATATATATAAGTTCCACACATTAATATATATATATTCCACATGTTCACATATTTAATATCACAACACAGGTTAACCAGTCATCACGACCCTTCTCCCCAAAGCGTCGTGGCGGAATGGGGTAATGGGTAACCAGTCATCACGACCCTTCTCACCAAGGCGTTGTGGCGGGAATGGGGTGCAATCATCACGATCCTTGGTCTCTAGGAATCGTGGCATAAATGGGCTTAATCTGTCTGAGGGTACCCTCTCCACATCATCATCACCATCCCACCATCACATCTCCACATCATCATCCACACCATTTCAAGCACAGACAATTCAATACAACCAAATTCATATACTCAATCAATTCCACATGAACAATTCCACATAACAATTAACACGCAATTTAATTAATTAATATATATTCCGTCACCATTATCAACAATCACGACACCCGGTCACACTCATAACCTATACTATAATTCCGGCATATCAAATCATTCCACCAAACACAATTATACACATTTATATCACCGATCGTCAATAATTCCTATTTAACCGTTGTTACCCACACGATTCAAACCGGATAAATTTCCGATATTAATCTATAATATGCAAATTGTATATCAAAACGAAGCTTGTGAAGTGTAGGACACAACCGTAAACTTACCTCGTCCAACCACCGCCGGTGGTGGCCGGAAAGTGGCCGGAAGGCGGCGGCCGAGCATCCTCAAATCGTGCAGTTCACACGAGCGAGCTTCGAGATGCACGGAGGTCGAAATTGGCTTCGGGAGGTCCAAAATAGGGGGACCGGACCAGTTCCATCGCCGGAAACCGCCGAGATCCGGTGACCGGAGGAAAGATGGCCTCGCCGGATCCGTCGTCGATTCCGGCGATACACGGCGTTTCACGGCCAGCCGAGGGTGGGGAAAGATGACGGAGGGTTTGGGCCACCTCTCTCGGGTGGTGAACCCGCCGTTTCCTCGCCGAAAACCGGCAATTTGCGCGCAACGGGCATCATCGGGTTCCTCGGCTTGCCGGCGATCTGGGCGTCCCACGGGTCCTCGCCGGCCAGGTTGAGCAGTGGGGGTGACCGGCTTTCATTCCCGGGTGGTGGCGCGGCCTGACTCCGCCGGAATCTGGCGGATCGCAAATCGCAGCTCACCGGACTTCCTTTAATTTCTGGCTGTCTGGACCTTCCCACGGCGAGCCACCAGTGCCAAGGGAGAGGAGAAGTCACCGGCGTCCTTTTCCGAAGAGTTTCCAGCCTGATTTTGGCCGGAAAGCCGCCGTTCCAGGCGAAGAAGGCAGCGGCGCGGGGGAGGACGCACAGGGGCTGGTTGGCGCCGAGGAGAGGGGTGGAGAATACGCGTGCCTACGTGGCCTTTCCAGATCCTTCCAACATATTTAAATATATAGCTGAGGGCATTTTAGTCATTTCTCACTTTTTGGCAGAATTACCAAAATGCCCCTCGCACTCTTTCGGCCATAACTTCTCGGTTTTAACTCCAAATCGAGCGTGCTGCTAGTCTACGAACTCGTATCGACTAGCTCTACGCAACGGTACCATGGCCAAAGCCATAGCACGCTCACACAAAAAGTCAACCCCAAGCCCTTTACTAGTCTACGAACTCGTATCGACTAGCTCTACACAACGGTACTATGGTCAAAACCATAGCACGCTCACACAAAAAGTCAACCCCAAGCCCTTCCTTGGTCAAACTTGGTCAACTCGGTCAACTTTGAGAAATTTCAATATTTTCCCCGGGACGGGGTGTTACAAAGTTAATCAAGGACTTTGATGAAACCTTTTAACTAGTAACTTGCCTTTATATACGTCACCGTCCCATCAAAGTTTCTTTTTAGCTAATAACCCCATCTATTCCCGACCATCTTCAATAAGGATAAGCAATCGGCATTTCAAAAATTCGGTATGCATTTCAGTTCTAGACGAAGATTGATTTAAAGTTATTGTAGATGAAAGGCTTGGAGAATTATCAAGAAGTGAGGTTGGGGCATTATTGCAAGAGAGAGAGAGACAGTTTCCATGATGTCGAAGTTGGTGCTTGAGGTTGCATTATATATCAACTTGTGAGATAGAGTCTTGTGAAGAAAGGGATTTTGGTGAAGAGTCTGTATCATAGTGAACACTTGTTGTTGGTCCTATATGTTTTTTGCTATTGGAATGCGCCTTTGGTCATGTTTAGAAAGGTCACTGATAAGACTTCCTCCAGGAATCCCTCCAGAACTCCATAGTAACTTTGTCATGGGAAAAGCCACATCGAAAATTCTCCTAGCACACCCGACAAAACCTTTTTTTAGGAAAATTTCACAATTTCAGTAACAAAAATATTATATGGATAAATACATTCACAAATATAAAAATTAAAATTAAAATTCGAACATGGTAAGACCTATGAGAAAGTAAAGAATATGTGCAAATAATACAAAAATGGTAAAATAAAATAAAAATTATATGTATTGAAAGAGTGGGACAAATAGAGGTGTCGATGGGAGCACTGACAATAATCAACTGAAACCTATAAGAACAAATTAAAAACAAAATATTTTGAGATATATACAGCTCATTAAGAACTCTAAAATATTAAGAAAAAAAATACAAATTTTAAAATTTTTTTCTCAAAACCTCATTGATTCTCTTTTAAAAATTTTCCCTTTTTAAAACAATTTTTCAAAACCCATATATTATTCCCAAAACATAGTATGTATCAATATTTGAAACAATTAAGCATATAACCAGAAAACTATCAAATATTTTCAACAAAAAAAAAAAAGAACAAACCATCAAATAATAAATTAAACGATCAAATAATTCAGAATTTAAATAAATCAAATAAACCAAATATATATATATAATCATCGTCATTGAAATGCAAAATCTTGTATGAAAAATCGTGTACTACATAATATGGCAATGCTGTGCCAAGTAATCCTTAATTCAGTTTTTCAAAGCCATGTACAGTTCCTTTAAACACGTCCATCCAATCAAAAATTTACAAAAATCCCCAAATTTGAAAAATTAATGAATTATCCGTACTCTTTAAAATTCTACAAAAATCTCATATTTGTAAAATTCTATCTTTACAAATTCGACTTCATCTTTAAAAAAAAAAAAAAACAAAAAAAACAAAAAAAAGTTTAATTAACCTTTACGTTTATATATTTATGTATATACGCTCAAATCAATTAATATATGTATATATATTTATTTATGTATATTTAACACAACAAATCAAGTTCATTGGAAAAATCAAACTACAAATTTCAATCCATCACATGCTCAAAATATATATACATATGCATACAAGAAAATAACATGCACTCAAAGATTTGTCGATCACTTCTACTCAGCTATAGAGTCACCTCCAGCTTCAGTTTGGATGTTTAAAATAGGTACTTATATTGCTCCAACAATTTTAAGATTACTAAAACTAATTTCTAATTTCTTTAATGGTATCATGGACTAGGTCGGTCAAATACCCAAAATTAAGTTTTCTTAATTCTCCACATTTTCTTGAAATTGGACATAGGGTCATAACTTATGCACCTTTAGGAACCTAATTGAATCAACATTAGCCATTGTAATCAACCAATTACAGTCCAATTTCAACCTCAACCAAAGTATAGCTCAAAATTGGCAATTTTCTTACTTAACAATAGCTAACATTTTAAATGCCGAAACAAAATTGGAGAAGCAAGGATCAAGATGCTAACCTCAATTTGACTTGGGTCTGTTGACGGTGGCCAGAATATCGTCAGATTTGATTATTTTGTACAAGATTAACTGGGCAGAATTGAGATAAAAAGACCTTAAAAAGGACTAAAGGAGATTTCTTTTGGCTGGAGCTCGCCGAAAAATAGAAAATTCAGAGGTTGAGATAGCTAACCAAATTTTTCTGTTTTTCAACGGTTTTAGGCAGTTTTGCGGTGGGAGTTTACGGATAATGAGTTCGTATGGTTGTGGGCTTCAATTTGAAGAGGTAGCACGGAGTGGGTGGCCAAAAATGGAAAGAATTTAGACGCGGAATGGTCACCGGCATTGCATGTTTCTCAGTGGTTTTGGGCTGCAAATTGCAACGGTAGAGAAGGAGAGGAAAGAAAGAGGCGATGTATTTTAAAAATAAAAAATATCATTTTAATAATAATAAAGTATATATACTGGTTTTATATGATTTAATAATAGAATCATAATTTAAAAATATATATAAATCTCTATTTGATTGACATAACTAAATGTAAGTGATCCAAGTATATATGTCGTTCTTTTGACTATATCGTTCAAACTCTTGCTTCCAAACATGCTTCAAATTTTTTACTGCAGCCGTGATGATTATTTTGATGATGATGATTATGTTTCTAGAAGTCGCAGAAAAAAGTCCGGATGCAAGCCATCCGCCACTCAAAGAAGATACCACCGTGATGACCCATATTCTCCATGGAAAAAATCTCCCATTCAGGACATCACCCATTTTCTAAGAAAAAGCTGTAAGCAAAGCCTGCCCACAGCATTGCTATGGCTTAGCCTGTCCCCTGTATGATGACGAGATCTCAAAATACTTATGATGAAGATTTCCCGGCTTTTCCTAAAGCCTCGACGGCCACACGTCCTTTCGTTCATCCAAAGAAAGTTCTCCCTTCAGGAGAAATGACCCCGTTGATCTCTGGAGAATAAGCTCTTAACTGGCAGTCGGCTGCCATCTAAAATAACTCTGTTTCTCTCCAAAGTATTGACAGCAAGCTTGACAGGCTTGTTGAAGAAAATCTTATTGCTGAAGAAAAGATTAGCTCTCTATCTGAGGAGCTTCAGTTCTTCTACCATGATCTGGTTCAAAAGATTGACTCTCTGACTGTTGACCTACACCTTCTCATTAGCTGAAACTCTTTTGGCCATGAGTTCCAGGAAAAGGAGTCAAAAATCAGACAGCTTCAACAGATTACTGAAGATGTTAAAAACAAAGATCCCAGATCCTCTCCTTTCACGTCTCAAGGATCTCGAGAAAGTTTTCTTGCCCCTGCTGTAGCTCATAATACTCACAGAACTGCTCCAACCATGACATATGAGCTTCTTCGGAAATTCCTACAGGATAAGCCCTTATTTTCTCCTCCTCTAATAAGACTCTCTCAAAGATCGAGGTTCCAGGCTTCCCCACCTTTCACCATGGTCCTTTCGCTTCTAGTCATCCTCCTCCACAGCACACGGCGATTTCCCAGAAAAACCCAAGCTATGCGTCTTCTTCTTCATGCACTGTTTCTTCCAATAGCAATGAAGAAGATCTGGCCAATATCATTGAACTTCTGATGGCAGATCCAGAACCAATTTCTAGAACCACTTATCCTGACCCAACTGTGGAAATCCCTTCTAATGAAGACTATGGAGAAAAAAATGCAACTATTCCCAATCTCGTTGCCAGTGCTAAGGAAGAATTTCCAAAAAACAACTCTGGTCCTTGGTTCAATCTAGATGACATTCCCTCTCATTAATGAGAAGCTAAATTTAAAGAATTTTCTACATGGATGGATAATCAGGTCGTTCTTCCAGATGCGAATCCCAAGCTCATCTTAATGATTTCATGTCAAGAACCATTGGATTTCTATGTGACTGGTGGCAATCTTTGGGAGAGTATAGGCAATTACAATTCGTAAGCTTCTCTCCCAATCAGGCCATTGAAGAGCTTCACTTTCATTTCTTGGGAAAAGCCAACCTCAACAGCAGCAAAATCAAAAAGACTACATCGTCATGAAATGCTGCTCCTTGAAGAAAAAAGACCTTGACACCCATTACCAGAGGATGTCCAAACTCTTCTATTCCCTCAATGGCTTTGACAGCATTGAGCTTAGGCAAGTCTATATCACTTCCCTCCCTGAAGAAATTCAACCGGAGCTAGAAAGGGAGATTGCCTCATAACAAAAAAGCCTCGTTTAGGTATCCCTTGGAGAAATTCACCAAAAGGCTATGATACCTTAGAAAAAATTTGTGAGCAACACTCTTACTGGTCCCGTTTCATGAACAGAGATTCCAAGTTCAACAAGCTTTGCACAAACCCTATCTGCAGATTAAATGCAAAGAGAAAAAGTGTACTTGTGCTACAAGAAAGAAAAATCACTCCCAAAAGTACTTCTACTTCTATGAAAAGAAGACGTGCATGTTCCCCTTCAAAAGAAATATCAGATTTTTTAAGAGAAAAGACAGAGGCTCAAAACCTAAATCTGACACCTGCTATATTTGTGGAAAGATAGGCCACTTTGACAAAACTTGCCCCAATCGGCAACAGAAATCAGCTTGCCTGATTCAGCAGCTCTAGTCTCTCCCTCACTCCCTCAAAGACAGTGATGCTGATATTGAGTCTCTCTATGAAGAACAATCTTGTGATGATAAGGATACTGTCTTCACCATTCATGACAGCTCCTCTAAAGATTCTGATAGTTCTTATGAACCTTTATACAAGATTGAACAGATCTATCAAGCTGATAAGCTCACTCCTCCGATTCCTAATGTCCTAATGTCGAGGTAGATCTCTTCCTCTCAAAATATGATAATCCTATTAAGCTAATCGCTTATATGGATACTGGAGCACACAAGACAATGATGAACCCTTCTGTCCTTCCAAAAGAACAATGGAGAGAACATAAGGAGTACTTCAAGGTTGCTAATCACAAAAACTTCAAAGTTGAGCTCATCACCAAGAGGAATGACAGGACCCAACCTTACTGGATCCTGCCTGTGTGACTTAATGTTTCAATTAAGCCACAAGTAGTCGTTAAAGTCCGATAAGTCACATTTTTAAATCGAAAAAAAAAACCAACAGACCGAAAGGTTTTCTCTACTACCGAAAAATTTTATTAGAAATTTCGGCAGTATTTTAGCTGTTTTCTAACACTCCCCAAAAGCAAATAGTCTATAACCTACAAGGAAAAGCGTTCCTAAACAGTATTCATTCTACCAGCACACATTCCCCACAGTAATCACAACTCAGAGGATGACTTAGCCCTCAAATAAAAAATACATTAACTATGTAGCTGGACTCAGTCTAAAATAAACCGAGCTGCCTACATACCTATTTAAATAGGGATCAAGCTACCTGTCGTTCCAAAAGTAAATTTATGCCGGAATATACTACTGACAATCACACTCAAATTTTTTTTTATTTTTTTTTTATACAAATATCACATTTATCAAATTTGGCCACTCTTAAATCCATTATCGCCTTTCCGACATCCTAACAAACAATAATATCCGTAGTTGAACGGCATAATTCCTCGCCAAGCAGTTCTCGTCCACATAGTGATTAACACACGATTTAACTATGTAATATATTCCGTAATATTTCTCACTATTCCCGAATTTCAAATCACCCAATCAAATTCACAATTATTTCCATAAAACCAAATCGGCTTTCAACCGTCAACGACAATTAATTCACTATAATCAAGCTCGCACACACGACCAAAATCAACTCTTAACCGACAAACCCGCAACTCTCACTCATAACAACTAAATATACAATATAGCCCGTTACCATTTCCATGCTCAAGATACTCGGTCACACTCTCACATCCTGTAATAAACTCTCGGCATGTCAATGCGTTCCACAGCAACCACCAAAACACAAATATACACATTTGTATCACCGATTGTCTAAAATTCCTATTTAACCGTTATTAATAACACCGTTTGAAACCGGATAATTCTCAATATCTATCTATAATACCCGAATTATATATCGACACGAAGCTCGTAACCAGTAGAATGCAACCGGGAACTCACCTCGTCCAACCGCCGCCGGTGGTGGCCGGAAAGTGTCCGAGAAGTGGTGGCCGAGCATCCTTTAATCGCACCATCCACACGAGGGAGCTTCGAGATAAACAGACATTGGAATTAGCTTCGAGAGGTCCAAAAGAAGGGGACCGGACCAATTTCATCGCTGAAAAAGGAGGAGATCGGCGGTGGAGCGTGGAAGAAGACGGCGGCGACGCGTGGGGTGTTCACCGGAGTCCGGCCAGCTGCAGATCTGGTCGCCGGCGTGGTCTAAGGCCAGTGGTGGTGGCTGTGTCGTGCCACTCGCCAGAGATCGAAGTAGATCGGGGTGGAAAGGTGGCTGTCGCGGTGGTTTTTCTGAAACTTCGCGGCCATTTTTCGCCATGCTCAGGCGGTTTCCTGGGTCAATCTTGGTACCAAAATGTAGATCGTCGCACCAGCTTTCCAATGGAACTAAGCACGCTCCCTAACTCCACCGGAACAGTGAGATCCGGCCGGCCAAAGATGGTGTCGCGACTGTTCACGGTTGCGCGGGCTCTCAGTTTTGCTGTGTTTTCAGGTGATTTGGGTCGTTTCACGGCGAACCACCGGTACGGGGAGGAAGAGGAGATTGCCAGCTTCAATCTAGGGGTGGTGGTCGACCAACTCCGGCCACTGTGTGGCGGCTGTTGGCGTGCGAAGATGGCTTGGCGAAGGGAAACTGCTGCGCGAGGGAGATTGGGGGAGCGTCGGGGAAGAAGAAAATTCCAGAAATTTCTAGAATTTTAAGAAAATTGCATAAGGGCATTTTTGTAATTTTAAGTTCAGCCCCCGCAAATTTACCAAAATACCCCTCACACTTTTTGAACCATAACTTCTCGGTCTTAGCTCAGAATCAAGCGTGCTACTAGTCTACGAACTCATATCGACTAGCTCTACGCAATGGTATCACAGTCAAAACAAAACTAAAATCACAGAAAAAGTCAACTACGGGCCCACTTACGGTCAAACTTGGTCAAATTTGAGAATTTTTTAATCGTTTCCAGGGACGGGGTGTTACAAGGAAAATAGGAATGAAGTTCTTCCCTGACTGTATTGTTTGGACTCGTGTCCTTGGAAGCAAACTTCCTGATAAAGATCTCTTAATCGGCATGGAAACTTATTTTCAAGCTCAACACCTCAGAATTCTCCCTCTTAGAATCAGATATAAGAATCAGTTTAAATCTTATACTAGTGTTTCTAAGCTGTTTTCTCAGCAATATGTCCAGGATAGATATTCTGAGATACAGTCTAAGCTCCTCCTCCTATGTGCAAACTCCCATGATGAATTTCAAAAGAAGCATTCTTTTCCTCTATGGAAAAATAAGGTTTCTTCATTCATATTCCATTCAAACGGAATGAAGATATTAATCCTACGAAGGCCTTTCATCCGGGCATAACTCCTGCAGATCTTGCTTTGGCCAGAGAAGAATGCTTCCCAGCTTTTAGCCCAAGGCCTCATAGAGCCCACTGCCTCTGATTGAGCTTGCCAAGCTTTCTATGTTGAGAAAATATCCGAATTAATTTGGAAAAAGAAAAGACTTGTCATTGATTACAATCCGCTCAATCTCTTTTTAAAAGCTGATAGGTTTCCTCTTCCTAAGATTCAGCTCCTTTTTGCTCAACTTCACAAAGCAAAGATCTTCTCGAAATTTGATTGTAAAGCTGGATTTTGGCAAGTGGGTATTCACCCTGTCGATCGGCCTAAGACTGCCTTATGCATCCCAAATTCCCAATACCAATGGACAGTCCTCCCATTTGAGCTGAAAGTCGCCCCTCTCTTTTCCAAAAAACCATATTGAAAATAGTTGAGCCCATTCTTGAAAAGACCCTTATCTATATTGAAAATATTTTGCTCTTCTCATAAACTCTTGAGGGCCATCTGGCCTTATTGAATCAATTTTATAACCATGCTAAACAAATTTAACAATTCCTTGGAATTATTAATTATGTTAGAGAATTCATTCCCCAGGTGGCTCAGCATACCAGTCAACTTTCTGCTCTCTTAAAGAAAGATCCTCCGCCATGGAGCCATTCTCAAACAAAGGCTGTCAAAAACTCAAAAAGATTGCTCAAAATGCTCATCCTCTGAAGATTCCTGGTACAGGACAGAGAAGTCTTCAGACTGATGCAAGTGACAACTATCGGGGAGCCGTTCTCCTTGATGAAGATGAGAAAGGAAGGCGCCACTATTGTGGTCATGCTAGTGGACAATTTAGCCAGATAGAAAAACACTACCACACCATTTACAAAGAAATCGTGGCGGTAAAATATGGTATCAAAAAATTTGAGTTTCACTTACTCGGATACCATTTCTTGATTCACATGGATAACTAGTCCTTTCCGAAGGTTCTTGATTTCAAAAATAAGGCCGTTCTAGACAAACAAGTTTTAAGGCTTAAGGACTGGTTCCCAAAATATGACTTCTCTGTCAAACATTTGAAAGGAAAATAGAATATTATTGCAGATCTTCTGTCAAGGCCTCAGCCTATGAAGCTTATCTCTCATATTTTCCCCTTTCCTTTAATCATGATGGCCAATTCTTTCCATCTTCTTGACAGAGCTGCCATCCAGAGGGATCTTCCTTCAGTACTCAATCCTTAGTTTCCCCCTCATATGATTCTTACTTCTGCTCAGCATCACAGGAGTCTTTATCTCCATCATGTCCTCCACTCCATGGACCAACCTTTCAAAGACTATCTTGAAGATAAAACACTTTACTGTGTGGTCCCATTTTATATCAATCCAGAACAAGCTTTCACTGATGAATTGTTTTGGTATTTATGGTGCTGTGTAACAGAGCATTGCATTGCCCTACTCTTCCCCAGCATTCATTTTCTTGATCAACTCTTGATCCAGCTAATCATGATTCTCTCTTATGGACCTTTCTAGAATGGTTCCACGGTCTTACCTGGTGGAGAGAAGAGCTTTACAAGATCCTTCACCCTAAACATATATGGAAGCAGCCTCCAGATAAACAAAAGAAAATGTTTTCTATTTTTATACTCCATAGGCCTTACTATTTCAACAAGACCACCAACAATTGCTGGGCTCGGGGAATGGCTTATGAATGGACCACCATTTATACAAACCACATATCTACCATCCCAAGACTTGAACTTGAAACCATGCTCTGTGAAATAAACAATATTGGTCCAGATGAAGTTTTTATTATTCCTGACAAAGGCTCTCAAGACCCAGGACCATCTAATCCTGGCCCATTTGCATCTACGAATCAAAATCTTACAGACAGTATTCCTCTGGACAGACAAACAGATCTCTCAAATTCCTCCATAATACTTCTAGGACTTTCAAGACCCAAATGAAGATTTTAATATAGACCTTAAAGTCAGCCCATCTAGCCCACCGTCTAATTCCTACAGAGAATAGAAGATAAACATGGGAATGAGATCCATTGATTCTGACGACCTAGACTAAAGAAACTTCAATATCTCTCATAGTCAGAATAGCATGTGACTCCCCTGTTCCAGATTCCTCTCTTTCGGTGGCTTTTGCTTTTGCATTTGCTTTTCCAATCTTGTTTTGGCATTTAAAATGTTAGCTATGGTTAAGTAAGAAAATTGCCAATTTTGAGCTAGTCTTTTGTTGAGGTTGAAATTGGACTGTAATTGGTTGATTACAATGGCTAATGTTGATTCAATTAGGTTCCTAAAGGTGCATAAGTTATGACCCTATGTCCAATTTCAAGAAAATGTGGAGAATTAAGAAAACTTAATTTTGGGTATTTGACCGACCTAGTCCATGATACCATTAAAGAAATTAGAAATTAGTTTTAGTAATCTTAAAATTGTTGGAGCAATATAAGTACCTATTTTAAACATCCAAACTGAAGCTGGTGGTGACTCTATAGCTGAGTAGAAGTGATCGACAAATCTTTGAGTGCATGTTATTTTCTTGTATGCATATGTATATATATTTTGAGCATGTGATGGATTGAAATTTGTAGTTTGATTTTTCCAATGAACTTGATTTGTTGTGTTAAATATACATAAATAAATATATATACATATATTAATTGATTTGAGCGTATATACATAAATATATAAACGTAAAGGTTAATTAAA
>QANX01005996.1:25447-51092 GCA_003254975.1 Ochetophila trinervis
GTGTTTGATTGTAGCATATTTGTGTAAATATGCTTTCGGAACTACAGGTAGCTTGATCCCTTGTTGAAAGGGTATGTAGGCAGCTCAGTTTTAAACTGAGTGCAGCTACACCGTACTTAAACAATATATTTGTTTAAGTGTTGAGTTGCGTACTGTTTGGTGATCTAATTGTGTGGAAATGCGTGCTGGTAGAATAATTTGGTTTTAGGAATGGTTTTTTTGCAGGTTTGTAGCTTTTAGCATTTTTGGGGAGTGTTAGAAACAGCCGAAATGCTGCCGAAATTTTTAATAAAATTTCCGGCAATAGTAAACTTTTCGGTCTGTTAATTCTTACCCCTTTAAAATTTTGTTTAGCGGGTTTTTCATGACTGCTTGTGGCTTAATGGCAACATTAAGTCACGCAGGCCGGATCTTTGCGGGTCGGGTCCTGTCAAACTTTGCTGAAACCTTTAGGCTAGTAATTAAACCCTCAACTATAAGAATAATTTTTTGTATAGTTGTTTCGAATAGGTGGCCAATAGACATGTTGATATCAACATCGCTTTTCTCAAGGAGTTGTTGGTATATACATGCAACAGCCTAAAAGACTCCATGATGAACGAAAACCGAAGTATTTATGTAAGCTTAATAAATCTCTGTATGGTTTTAAGTAGAGACCGAGAGCCTGGTATTATAGTCCTAGAAGCATTCTAAGCAGATGGTGTTTTTAAAGGTCATAAATGGATTTGTCATTGTTCATGACTCGTTCAACAAATGGTACCATTTGGGTCTTGGTTAATGTCGATGACATAATAGTTACTAGGTCAAATCATTGACTTACTGATTCTTTAATTAAGAAGTTAAAACCTAAATCTCACTTAAGGACCTTAGTCCACTCAGTTTTCTTGGAATTGAGGCAATATGAGATAGAATTAGGTTGCACCTATCTCAGAAATGATACATCGATTATCTTTTTCATAATACCAATATAGCATCCTAAAAAAGTAGGTCCAATCCAAAAAGTAGTAGTACATAACTTGGTCTTAATGTTGGTGTTCCATTTAAATATATATTTCTTTACATAACTACGATTGGAGCAATGAAATATCTTACTCTTAGTTGATCCGAATTGTCTTTTATTAATAATAAATTGAGTCAATTTATGCATCATGCAACTGATGTACATTGGATGGCTCGCAAGGGTTTATTGCAATATCTATAAGCTGGCAAACATCTTTATATTCACATCAAATTTTCCTCATTAATATAGTCATCAGTTATATGATTACACAAAAGAATGTGGACTAGACATCTTGTATAAATTGCAGTCAGTTTACAATGGAGTATTTTGTGTACCACGGTGAGAAGTTAATTTTGTACTTATCATGTAAACAATGACAATTCTAGAGTGCAACCCTTCAAAAAGGATTGAAGGGAAAAGATCCATGGCATTGAGTGATACATGGCATGGGCAAAAATTAATAAAAATATGAAACCAGTTGCCGGTTTCAAAGGAAAAAAAAAAAATGACATCTGATTTCACAAATCTCGAGGCAAGACTTTTCCATTTTTATGACAAATCAATGGATGAAAATGTGCCACATAGCTGAAAAAATTGCTTTTAATTGAAAAAAAAAACTCCATATCCAGACTCATTGATGCTGGGTAGTAATGAAAATGTACATTAAAATTTTAATTTAAAAAAAAATTATGTACAACGTTACTTCATAATGGATTGAAGGTACTATTAAATGGATAAATATGACTCATTTTGGCTAATATTACTCATTAAAGGACAATGTCACTTCTCTACGGACAATAATACTCTACTATGGTATTCTGTTATCTCCTTATGGTCAAATGTGATATATTATGGACAATGTGAAAAATAAAAGTCAATGTTATTTCATAATGGATTAAAGTCACTGTAAAATGGATAAATATTATCAAATATGACCAATATTACTCGTTAAAGGACAATGTCACTTTTATAGGGACCATAGTACTTCACGATGGTATTAAATTATCTTCTTATGGTCAAATGTGACATATTATGGACAATGTAAAAAATAAAAGTCAATGTTACTTTGATATGAATCATAATACTCTATTTTGGTAATATATACTATATTATGGTTATATGTTTACTCTATTATGGTCAAATTTGCAATAGTACTTTGTTATGGTCAAACATGACTTTATTAGGATTATTGTTTTCCATTATGGCCAGTCGTACTCGATAAGGACAATAGTACTCCTATATGGATGATATTACTGTAATATGGACAAATAATACCTTATTATATTCGATACTACTCAAAGTGGTGAAATATTACTCTGACATAGAGAAATAATACTCTGATATAATCCAATGTGATCCTTGATGGTCCACAATACTTCAAAATGGACGTAATAGACTATGGTATTTCATTATAAATCATAATACTCATTATGATTTGATAATACTTCATTTTAGTATAATTGTACTCACATATTCTTCTATTGTATCACAATATTTTAATAGAAAAAATGTAGAATAAATTTTATATGGTTGGTGGAAACTAAGAAAATGACAAGACCCGCCCCGGAAATCCCTCCGGATTTNCCTTTCTAAACATGACCAAAGGCACATTCCAATAGCAAAAAACATATAGAACCAACAACAAGTGTTCACTATGATACAGACTCTTCACCGAAATCCCTTTCTTCACAAGACTCTATCTCACAAGTTGATATATAATGCAACCTCAAGCACCAACTTCGACATCATGGAAACTGTCTCTCTCTCTCTCTTGCAATAATGCCCCAACCTCACTTCTTGATAATTCTCCAAGCCTTTCATCTACAATAACTTTAAATCAATCTTCGTCTAGAACTGAAATTCATACCGAATTTTTGAAATGCCGATTGCTTATCCTTATTGAAGATGGTCGGGAATAGATGGGGTTATTAGCTAAAAAGAAACTTTGATGGGACGGTGACGTATATAAAGGCAAGTTACTAGTTAAAAGGTTTCATCAAAGTCCTTGATTAACTTTGCTGAAACCTTTAGGCTAGTAATTAAACCCTCAACTATAAGAATAATTTTTTGTATAGTTGTTTCGAATAGGTGGCCAATAGACATGTTGATATCAACATCGCTTTTCTCAAGGAGTTGTTGGTATATACATGCAACAGCCTAAAAGACTCCATGATGAACGAAAACCGAAGTATTTATGTAAGCTTAATAAATCTCTGTATGGTTTTAAGTAGAGACTGAGAGCCTGGTATTATAGTCCTAGAAGCATTCTAGGCAGATGGTGTTTTTAAAGGTCATAAATGGATTTGTCATTGTTCATGACTTGTTCAACAAATGGTACCATTTGGGTCTTGGTTAATGTCGATGACATAATAGTTACTAGAGAGCTAATCTTTTCTTCAGTAATAAGATTTCCTTCAACAAGCCTGTCAAGCTTGCTGTCAATACGCTGGAGAGAAACAGAGTTATTTTGGATGGTAGCCGACTGTGAGTTAAGAACTTCTTCTCCAGAGGTCAACGGGGCCATTTCTCTTAAAAGGAGAACTTTCTTTGGATGAACAAAAGGTCGTGTGTCCGTCGGGTTTTTAGGGAAAGCTGAGAAATCTTCATCATAAGTATTTTGAGATCTCATCATCATACAGGGGACAGGCTGAGCCATAGCAGGGTTGTGGGCAGGCTTTGACTTATAGTTTTTTCTTAGAAGATGGGTGATGTCCCGAATGGGAGATTTCTTCCATGGAGAATCTGGGTCATCACGGTGGTATCTTCTTTGAGTGGCAGATGGCTTGCATCCGGACTTCTTTCTGCGTCTCCTAGGAACATAATCATCATCATCAGAATAATCATCACAGCTGCAGCCAAGATCACATTTTTTTGGAGTAGTATCCCACATGTAGTGACCATTGATTTTATCCACATAAATTTGTCTGCCATCAAGATAAAATTGAGAAACATGAATTTTTCCTTCTGAACTGACATGGATAATGGCCATGGACTGAGCAAAAGGAAGGGTTTCTGAAGTAGAGACTTCAGTGTCAAAGACCTCTTCAGGAACTTTGTAGGTAGTCTGGATGGTACCGTCTAGGAGTCTTTGGAAGGAAGAGATAGGGGCCTGAAGGATAGCTAGGGCCTGATGATACTGTTTTTGAAGCTTTTCATAATTCGTCAGCCAGGTGGATGGCATTCTCTTCAGTAGCTCTTCTCTACAAAGACCAGGAGGAAACTGAATGATGGATGAAATATGGGGCTGATCTGCCGTGACAAAGACAGGGCCGGCTTTTTGCACAGGAAGGCAAATATTTATGGTATGGTCTTGAAGTTTGTAGATCAATTGGTGGTGAATGGTAGCAGCATAAGCGGATCCAATATGAGGGGTTCCCTGAATTTGAACTTGTATCTGGAGAGCTGAAGAGAGATTTGGATCTCTGAGAGGCATGTTGAAATTTGGGTAGAAAGTAAGCATGATGCTGCCATTGTTTAAAGATGTGGTAGCGGATCCTATAACAACATGTTCATAGGTCATGAACGTTCTGTTAAGGAGAGATAACTGTGAAGTAGCAGAAATATTTGGATGGCCATGGAAGTTGAGGATGATACGTATAGCTCCAAAATGGAGATGTGAATATCCTTCACTTATCCACTGGTTGATGTAGTCCTGGGGAATCTCAAGAGTAATGTACTGTTCAGCTGGAGAAGCTGAGACGAGATAGTGATCCAGACAAGTTGATTGGATGAGTTCCTTGGTGTGCACTTGTCTTGGAGAAATAAGTTGTCTAATAGATCTTTTGTGCCTTTTGAAGATGGCATAATTCCTTGGTATCGATGATTTTTATACAATGCTGATAAATTTAAAGCTAAAATTTAACTATACAAATAGTCAACTTTTGGACCAACAAGCAGTCAACTCGGTTAATTTCGTCAACATCGTAAAATTTAGTCAAGCAGTCACATATATTAAAGTTAATATGGTGTTGTTTGTTAACACATTCATTTTAGTTTTTAGTTTTTAGTTTTTAGTTTTTGGTTTCTTTTTAAAAAAAAATAAAATAAAAACTCGTTTAATAATTATTTTTGTTTTTGCTTTTTGAAAAAGAAAAACTAGTTTGATAACTATTTTTGTTTTCGGTTTTTTCTTTTTACTTTGTATAATATTAGATATAAAATCCATTCTAAAAATCAAATATTAAATTTTATATATAAATTCACATTAGAAATTCAAAACCAATATCCAAAATGTCAAATACAGATTCATAAATTAAATAAATAAAATTTAAATAACCAATTATAAATTTTTTTAAAAATAAAAATAAAACCACAAATAATTCTAAATATATGTCAAAGCACATATAATTTAAAGCATCGTAAATATTAATAATAGATAATCTAATGTTGAAATGTGGTCCAAAGTCGATCTGCAAATCGATCCTTTACTTGAGCCATGAGCACAGCTTCGTTGTGGCTAACATTGATTGACATTTATGTACTGTTTTTTGCATTTTGTACATTATCATCATCAATAATCAATAATTCATCATTAAACTCATGGAATAATGTATCATGATGAGCATGTAGTTTAATGAAGTTGTGAATCGGACAACATGCTGTAGGTATATACGTCTGTGTGTGATGAGATATGAAGGCATTTGTTTTAAAATTGAAAATTGAGCTTTTAGCATTCCAAAACACCGCTCAATGACATTCCGTAGCTATGAATGCCTATGGTTTAATAGTTCTTCTTTACCTTGAGGTTGTCGTCATCGACCCCAAAAGTCACGTAGGTGATATCTTACTCCTTGGTAAGATGATAAAAATCTAGGCATGTTTGGATATTCCGAATCAACAACATAATACTTATTTATTCAAAAAACACATTGTATAAATATAAAGTTAAACGATATTTAATATAAAATTGTAAAATAAATATAAAAAATTAATAAATACCTTCTATTGGCAACGGAAATTTATTTTTAGGATTAAAAATACACTTTAGTAATACTCGAGAGTCATTAACAGTTCCCAGCCAGACATAACAAATGTGAAATGCATGTCAAATGAACAAGCGCACATTACATTCAATGTAGTATTTGTTTTTCTACCACGAAATGGAATTTGCCGATCTTGTGGAATGCATGCATCATCACATTTACAACTATCATACAATCTTATCCAAAAACAAAAAAACAATAACTAATAATAACATGATAAAATATATATACGAAACTGCTGCAAGTAAATAGGTGCTTCCTTTACCATCTATGGACTTTTTTCTTTTGCTTTAAAGAGATTTTTAATCATGAAGCATTACTATAAAACTAATCAGAAACATAAGTTATATCCCATCAAAGCATTATTTCCACCCAAACAAAGCACAAAATATATGAGTCCCTCTCACCTAAACTTTTTAATCTCTACAATTATAGCTAGTGAATGAGTACACTACCAAGCAATACGTTACTTTTCTGTCTCTGTCTTCACGATTCAGTACTATGCAAAATAACTTTCTAGCCATGGAAACTTAACTTTATTAGAGCAGGACCTAAAAAAGGCGCTTTACTTTTCTTTATGCATCTTTCCGATTTACCATTCCAATTTCCAACATCTGGAGAATACTGAAAATTATTTATTTATTAAATTACTCTTATGCTCATGTAACAGAAAACCAATTATAATCAAAGAAATGCCAACGGAGAAAGCTCAACTTGACCATAAATTAATTTGAAGTACTTAATTTCTGTATTCTTGGGTAATACTAGAAAGTAAATCAGAAAATACCAATTTCTAGAAAATCAAATAGAGTAAGCTCGACTATAGTCCCAGACATTAATTGAATAAGCTCAAACAAGAAAGTAATTTAAAGTACAAAAGTTTCAGTAGCCTTGGGTATTTAATTATAAGAAAACTAAATCAGAACATTCCAACTCAAACAAATCAAACAGAGTTTGACCAAATTGCATTGCCATATGAATGCTCTTAGAAAATATAGACGAATACCTAATCAAAGCATTTTAGCACAACACCAAAAGAACTGCTAAGGGTGTATTATCTAGCATTTGCAATTGAAGTTTCCACTTTATTTCTTTTATTTTTTTCAATAAAATTGTTGCTTTTCTTTTGCCATTCACATATTACGCATACTTCAAATAATACTGAATAGACAAGGTTGGCTGGATTTCAAAGTTCTATTTTTTGAAACTAAGAAAACCAACCACCAATTCCCTTTGAGAGAATACAGATTGTCAATTTTCCTGTTTCTGATAATGTCTACTGTATAAAAAATTTCTGCATGAGAATATGTGCTTTTATTATAGCTCTACTATCATACAAAAGAAGGAAAACTAGCAAGGCATCTATAGCTTTTTATAAATTCTAATAAGTTAGGCCGGCTACCATTTCACTAATATATATAGATATAGATATATATATATATATATATATTCATAAACTTCATTCATGCATTTTCACCTAAAAAATAAAAAGAAAATGAACAAGACAGATGAGATACAAAATTGCTGTTCACGAGTCACCATTCTTATGGCACTAGAGCTTGAAAATTTCAGATTCAATTAATATTTGGCTGTGAACCACAATGTATATAGGGTACCAAGTTTAGAATAATTTTGTTGTTGTTGGATTTGAGCTGCTGAGAAAGCTTCAATTATAGCATTGTCTTTCAGACATGTTAGATTTAACCTCACTACTTCCTCAACCAGGCATGGTGTCTTCTTTAAACAACATTTCGCATCTTCTTTTTTTCTTTTTTCATATTAAAAGTTGGCTAGAAAAATAAAAACTTATAAGAAAACATTGCTGAGACTACAGGAAAATCAGATTCCAGTTCTAGCTGTAGTGGAGAGCACAAACATCTTTATATTTCCTTTAACTTTTGGTTTATTTAAGGGATGTATACACTTGTTTATGTATATAATATGTATGACATATATGATTGGTGGTATAGCAGAGTTCATGAGTGGAAATTGTACTCAAAACCACTTAAGGGAGACTTGAAAAGATGTTAAGAAGATTCAATCAAACAAGCCAAAAACTAGCCAACTTCAGTGTCTGTTAAAGAGTTTCACTTTGCTTGAATACTTTGCTAGTTGGCTACTTGAAGCTTGCCTAATATTGCAGGTTTTTTGGTAGCAAATTTAAACCAGAGTCCATTTTTACCCCCTTAATGGACACACTATTTCAAAGAATTATAATTCTACCATCATCATGGTTGAACAGAAATTTTGAGCCCAAAAAGAGAACCAACCCACAAGAAAAAAAAAAAAAAAAAAAACAGAACAACATGAAACATCCTATTTTCACCATTTACAACAATCTCAAAATTTGAAAATTTATTCCAAAACATGAACTCAAGAAGATAGAATATTAATCAAACCTGGTTTTTTGATAGAGCTTCAAAGAAGAGATGAAAAGTACCCACAAATTCACCACCCACAGCAATACAAGCGAAAACCCACCGATTCTGAATTCGAAACCAAAACAATAAAACGATTACAAACAGAAAAATCAAGTGAAAGACAAAGAAGAGTATCAAGAGCTTGTGATTGAATCTCAGATCTAGAGTTAAAAGTACGTGGTTGTTTGATAGAGCTTCGAAGCAGAGAGGAAGCACACCCCCACAAATCGAAGATGGTGAAGTTATCCTTTCGGCAAGGTCGACGATCAGAGACTGGAGAAGAAGATTGGGTCAATTGAAATGGTGAAAACGAAAGTGGAGGAGAATGAAACTGAGAAAAAGCAAAAATAAACGCAAATGGAAAAGAAAAACGAAAAAAATGAGCTTTTCATTTTTTTTTTAAATTTTAAAAACGTTCTTGAAAAAAAAAATGATTAATGGTAAACGTTTATCAAACACATTTCTCTTTTTGGTTTTTCAAAAAAATCAAAAACAAAAACGGAAAACTGAAAACTAAAATTTAAACAAACATGCTCTATGAGATTGTCTTTTTAATTTGTAGGACCCAAATTTTATTATCGGGTACAGTTTTTCATTAAAGACTACATTAGGACTCATAAATGTTTTTTGTAGTTAAGTTTAAACGCTAAATTTATGTATTACATATAATAGACTAATATTACTTGTTATAGATAATATTACTCATTATGAAAAAATATTATTTGTACACAAAAAATACTTATTATAAATAAAATATTATTTAAAAAAAAAGAGGTTCATGCCATAAAACCTCTATTATATTATAATAGTTTCATTATAGTTTAATCCTAAGAAAAGCTATAGTAGCTCATCTATGACCAAAATAATATAATCAATAAAATTAAAATTAAGAGAAACAATTGGTTAAAAAAATTAAAACTATAGTTTTGGATGAAATGGAGCTGAATGCACAAAAGAAAATAGAGATGATTGAATAAATAAAAGTAAAATAAATATACGGGATAGAATGAGAAAATACAGATAAAAAAAATGAGAGAGAGATTGAGAAAGGGGTGGGTGGGTGGGTGGGGGATTAATGGTCCGTGGGCCTACGGGATTACAAATGATTTTTAATTATTTTATTTTATTTTTTTAGCTTTTTAACTTTGAAAAAGGAGAAATAGAGAGGGAAATATTTTGGGAAATTTAGAGAGATGCCCACGTGGCAATAGACTTACTGAAAAATGTCTATGCTTTTAAAAAAATTGATTAATGTCCACAAGTCATCAATTTTCTCAAGGAAGTACCAAAAAATTATCTCAACAAATTAATGCCCCCCACCAATATCAAGAGATTTTTTTTTTTTACGGTTTTTTACGTTTTTTTCACTCGCCCCGCCCCATCTCTTCTCACCCCTCTCCTCCCTTTCTTTGTCTCCCCTCTTCTCTTTATGTCTGTCACCAACAATGGCTTGAATTAAAAAAAAAAAAAAAAACTGTTGTAAAAAAAAAGCTAAATGCCAGCCACGAAAGAAAAGAAAAAAATCATCGTCGACAAAGAGAAGCAAAAAAAACCTTAAAGAAGAGGATGGCCGGTGACCCACCAAACGTCGGCCATGAACGACCATTGACGTGGGCTTGAACAGAATCTGAGGAAACCAAGCAGCAATTTGTGCAGCAACCCAAAGTTAATTTTTCTCATTGTTCTCTAGTCATTTTCATGTTGTATATGTGTCTATTAGTGTATAAGATAAATGCATATGGATTTTTTAGATATTGACAAAAAATTGCATTTTGAAATTTCGTGTGGTGGTAATAATGCACATGGGTTTTGTAGATATTAACCGGAAATTACAGTTTGATGTTTTGTGTGGTGGTAATAATGGTTTGATAGACAAATGCACATGGGTTTTGTGCATATTAACCGAAACAGCATTTGGATGTTTTGTGTGGTGGTAATAATGGTTTGAGATAGTTTATTTCATTGCTATCAGTTATTCACCCCGCCTGAAGGTAGGAAGCCCATTCCCAAGTGGGGCGGGGTATAAGGCAGAAACATCAATTATTCTATCTTTACCCTTCCCACTTCAGGCAGGGTCCCTTACCCGTGGACGGTGTAATATAGGAACGGAGTATATTTGTCTAGTATATTTGTTTGGGTATATTAAATTCATTCTCATCTTTTGTTTTGATTTTTTTGTCATATATTCCAAAATCACGTTTAGAGTTCAATCCATTGTTATCAATGCATTAGTTATCTGTCATTTGGAAGTAAACTCAAAAGTATCTAACACCATTTAATTTGAATTGTAATTATTAATTCAATTGCATGCATGCCAACACCTTTCATCTCCTTAATTTTTTTTTAATATTTAGTTCTTTATAAAACCCATAGTACCATGGTGATCTAAAATCCTAACATTGTGGCTCATAGGCAAGTGCCAGTACCCTCCTCCATAGTACCACTAGGACGTTCAACAAAGAATGAACATGTTAGACTATTATGACCGGTATGCTTACATCGTCCCCATTTTTTCAAATTGCGGCCCTCATCTTGCGACTGAATCCAATTGACTCTAGATCTTCCAGGCATTCTATGAAATCTAGGAGGAAGTACAACTCTAGCAAGGACCTCGGCAGGTGCATGTCATTGTTTTGGATTTCCCAGTGGATGAATGGTTTCTGAGTAAGCTGCACCTAGGACCTTAGCAGAGTAAAAAGGATCGCACATACTATATAGGGAAAATATTGCGATCCCTAGAAACAGCGAAAGCATGAACACATGGGTACCCATCAAGTGTGAACTCATAGAATGAGTATGTTCTGGTTCGCAAATTTACTATCCCGATTAAATTTTCCTGGTGTACTTCGAAGTCGTATAAGTTAGCTGGCACCACATAGAATGATGATGCTTCCTCTCTACATTTTTGCAAAATGTTATCTAACTCCTCGGTGACATCACTATTTGTGTGGATAGCTGCGTTGGTGTTGTAATAAAAATTGATTACTCATTAGTGCACGAATCAACAAGTAATAAAGTGGTTTTAATGAGAAAACCGATATTGATCCCACAGGGAATAATATCTCTAGTCTTGATAATAAATTGATTGTTAATCAAATTAATAAAAGTAAGAGAATTTTGTTTGTTTGGTTGTTTGTAGTTGAGTAGCAAAGCAATAATTAAAATGAAAGCAATTGTAAAAATAGAACAAGGCAGCAAGAGAAAGTTTAAGGACTTGATGAAACAAGGATTATGACTTCACCACTATTATTCCTATTTAGCCTTAATGCATGATAAATTCATAAGGTTAACCTCATTTTAACCAAAAGTAACTAGAAGTTGATTCCTCAATGCATTATAGTCTAGCAAGCCCAAGGTATTTAATTATCCATAATCTAAATACTGAAATTTAAGCCTTAAAACATGCAAACCCAATAAGTTCTTGTCAAAGTTGCCACTAAAGCATGCAATATTCCTATAAACATGTATTTCATTGCCATCCATATTATATCCCTTATTCCTAAGCCACTATAATCCTAGATCTATCCACGTTTTCATGGAAGCATTACGAACTACAACGAAATATTAACCATGAATATGAATCAAACTCAAACATGCATTAAAAACTAAATAGTTATAATAGGGCTACATCATAATCCTTATAGAAAATTAGTTACACATATTCTTAAGAATAGTCATCAAATATTCTAAAGAAAACATATATCAAACAACAAAAAGAATGGAGAATAGAGAGACAAATCTAATAGTTGATGGCTGCCGAATTTGGTCTCCAATCTTCATTCTCTTGCTTCTCCAAAATATGCTTTAAGAACAAGGTTGAGATCGTCCACAAGTGCTGGCCAAAATCCCCCTTGATCAAGAACTAGTGTAGTCGAATTATTCTATGTAGAAACCCTAAAAAACTCAAATAAAAACCGAGAACTCAAGACCTCATTGCTATGAGAATGGCTGAATGGTGAACGGTGGAATAGTTGTGTAGCCGAATGGTGTAATGCTTCAAGGTGCATGATATTTATAGGAAATGTTCTACTAGTTTAACCTAGGAAAAACCCTAGAGTTATTTTCTAATCCTAGATCTTATTCCAATATAATAGGAAATAATATATTATCACAATTAAATCTCCCATAATTTCTCAATATGGCTGGCCCTCTAGGGTTTATTTAGGTCATTGGTGGCTTACATTCACACTTAGATAAGGAAACAATCTAAATCCCTTTAGGAATCCAATTTCTCTCTAATTTTAATTCATTCTCTAACTATTATTCCAATTAATATAAGTAGAATAATCTGACCTCCCATGTAACATAGGATGTGGCAATAAATGTACACCTGGTTGAAGAGTGATGATGTGGCAATACATGCATAGGTGTCATCCTAGTAGGCAAATACACTTTCCTTTTATATCTTCAATGTACGTCAGACAGATTCCAAGTACACTTTGGATGACCAAATGAACTCCGAATTCAGTGATTCTAGTTGAAAAAGTTAGGTATATGTATTATATTTCCAGGAATATCTTGATCTCATAAAATGGACATCAGAAAGGCATTCAAATTCCAATTTTCCCGAGAGAGTGTAAGTCTGCCGCAACTGCTAAAATGTTGATCTTGTAAATCAAACTGGTACTTATTGGCTGATTCAATTGCAATGAAACTTAACAGAATTTAAGCTTAATAAATCAAGAATCATTTTCAATTAGAATCTCACGAAACCTCCAAGTGTAGCTCCATATATGATTTTCTCAGTAAAGATTGCGTAGAAAAACAATAAATTCCAGCATTTTCCTTTCTTTATCTAGAAATAACAAAATACAATAATTCAATACTTTTCATTAACAATTAATTTAAAACCAGCTAAATTCCAACATAAAATATGGCATAAAAATAGTAACTTTTTAGGCCTATCAGTTGGTTCGCCTATCATGAAACCACTTATGCAAAACTTGTCTTACGCAATTAAGTAGTGGAATAATTGGCTCTTTTCTAGCATCCTTAAGCACAAAATTCATACTTTCTACAATGTTAGTGGTCATGATTCTGAATCTATTACCAGGAAAAAGTGCTCGCGCCAACTTTGATGGATTTGCTTCCAGGAGATATTGATGGCATTCGCTGCTCAGTTGGCTTAGCTGTCCAATCAACATGTCGAAGTCTTCTATCAAATAAGCTCTAGAAGCTGCATAGAAATAATTGCATATATTATTCCAAATATGGCTTTTGATTCTCAAGGATTTCACCCTCATGTTTTGCCTGAGATGGTATGCGCAATACCCATGATACACATTGGGATAAACTGACCGTATAGCATGCAAGAAGCTTACGTGTCTATCTGTTATAAACACCAGATCAACACGGTCATTGTAGGCCTCTTTAAACCTTGAAAAAAACCACTGCCATGATGCATCGTTCTCACTAGGCCCAATGCCAAATGCCAATTGAAAAAGTTGTTCGTTCTCGTCCAAACACTTTGCAACGTACAGTATACTGCCACATTTATTTTTCAAAAATGTCCCATCCATAGCCGCCACGGGACGCATATGTTGAAACTCAAAAATGGAAGCTCCAACAGCCATAAAGTAATATAGGAATCTATTTTGCAAGTTTGTTTCAATACGAGTGAACAATTCAAGATTGGTACTTTCTAGAACAGCAGACCATAACTGTAGCTTTGGATATGACTCTTTTGGCGTCCCATATACACTTGTCCGTGCACATTCTCTAGCCTTCCAAGCTTTATAATAGCTCATATTCGCCCCAAGCTCTCTACATACATCTTCAATTAAGTCCTTTGGTTTTAATTGATCCCAATAGTAGTTAACTTTGATTTGAAAAACTCTCCAATCACTAAACTACTGGCTTGTCGATGATCACGATGCATAAAGTTCATATTGCATGTGTGATGTGGGACATATACTCTAATCGACCATAATTTAGTTTCAGACATCGGTGTTACACAGAGTTTCCAAGTATAATTGTTATTAATGCATCCAACATCAAACGCCTTGTGTCGGATTTTTTAACTCTAAACTCAAAATTGTTTTTGATTGCATGGAGGCTCAACTTCATTTTAAGCTCTTGTTTACTTGCATACATTTGGTCTATCTCAATTGTTTGATTTATGCTTGATGAAGCCAACTTTGATGGCAGGATTGAAAGACGAGGTTGAGCATGCCCCATTTGAGAATGTCCTTTGTCATCCTCATGAGTAACTTCATCTGGAGTATCATCATGCAGAACATCATCACCATCAACACCATATTGATCATCATCACCATATCGATCATAATCACCATCGTCACCACGTCGATCATCAGTAGAGAAAGTCTATCGTCCAATCCCCTAAACATTCATTGTCAAAGTTATTCCTCGGGTTCTCATTCAATTGAGTCTCCAGATCTTGTGTTTCTAATATTTTTGGTTCTGAGACTTGCATTGGAGGAATTGGCATGGGACTGGCAGACATTTGCACTATTGTTGGAGATGGGACTCCAATTCGTCCACTATTTGATAATGGAATATGGTTACTATCACTACTAGAAGAAAATTTTGCATGTATAGTTTTGCACATTGGAAACTCCTAAATTGTAGCAGTGGATGAACTACAGCTCGCAGAACTTGGTCAACATATAATAGAGACTTGTAAATGGGTGAGTTTCTTATTTTGCTTGTCGATAAAGATTGATACGTGTCTATCAGTATCACAAGGACATGGAAACATATTTGGAATATTAATCACAAATAAAAACTTCATGCTTAAATCACATTAGCGTGGTTCCAAACCTAATGTTTTATACATTTCATTCTTCAGATCCAATAGTGTAAAACTCTTTCTTATGTAGGTAGCTTCCATCTTTGAATCTTCATGTACTCACATACCTTGTTCATTTTTTGTCCACGTTCCATCATCAGATATGTGTATCGGAATCAGGACCATTTTACTATAATTGAAACAATTTAGAAATAAAAAACGAAGTTGAATAATAATAAAATAACATACTATCCTGATTGAAAATATTAAGCAACAAATAAAGTGTTAACCCTGCCACCAAGTAGGGGGGCCCCCCCAAATCAAGGCAGGGTCATAGGCAGAAAAAAGATTTCTCTTTGCCTAGTACTCTGACTCATTTGGGCGGGGCCCTCTACTTTGTGGCTGGGTCAACACTTTATTTGTTTCAGTTAAGTATCCCACCCGATTTTATATACCCCTCATGTATGCCCCCATCTATTAGGGGGATACATTCTCTTCAAGCTCGGGTTAACACTGTTTAGACTGTGTTTTTATTTAATTTTTTTTCATTGTAATAAATTTCAAAATACACATACTGAAGCATAAAGCTAATATATGTGACTTTAGCAATGATTTTACCAAAAGAAATGTAAATTACTTTAGCAATGATTGTAACTAAAGAAATGCAAATTACCTTTGTCAATATTGAAGATGCAAAGCAATTGGTTTTCTATATACCCAAAATATTTTGAAAATGGAGTTCTAAATAAACCAAATGTTATTGAAATAAAAGATAATCAAGAGGGAGATTTTAAAACACAAGTTTTATTCCTAAACTAAGCACAAAAACAAGTTTATTTACAAAGATAATGGTTATCCTTTGTGAAAAGCACAAAAACAGAGCACAGGTGAAATTGAAGTAATAAGAATCGGGTTGGTGGGGGCATTAATTGATTGAGAGGGTATTTTTGGTACTTCTTTAAGAAAATTGATGACTTATGAGCATTAATCAGTTTTTTTAAAAGCATGGGCATTTTTTATTAAGTCTCTAGCCACGTGGGCATCTATCCAAATTCCACAGAAGGGCCTTTAGGATGAAAAATTTATATTTTTTGTTTTTTTATGTTGTTGGCTTTTTAATTTTAAGTTGCGATGTGGAGGATACAATTTTTTTTTTTTTATAGAAGGAAAACAAGGAGTCAAAAAAAAGCCACCCCATAAGAAAAAATCATTCCAATTTAGTGAGCTATCATATACTTTATAGAAATTACTTCATCAATTTTATTTTTCTTTTCTAGGGAGAAAACCAAGACCTCAGAGGAGGTCAATGGGTAATAAAAAATTATTGCAATTTGGTGAGCCAATATATACCTTGTAGAAAATTACTCCGTTAATTTTTTTCCTTCCGGAGGGAGGTCACCAAGTAATAAAAAATATTCCAATTTAATGATTAAAAATATACCCTGTAGAAAATTACTCTGTCAATTTATTTTTTTTCATTTCTGGAGGAAAAACAAGAACACCGGAGGGAGGACACCGGGTAATAAAAAATATTTTGGTATGCTTCATTTTCAAACTATATTTTGGAGATTTTTCTTTTGTTATATGAAATGTTTGAAATTGATTTTTCTCCATTATTTTACATTGTTGAAAAAAAATTAAACTTTTAGTTTCTCAAGTTACATTTTTGCACTATGCGAAATAGGTGACGCTTTAAAAATGTCCCAAAATACATAGGGCAACATTCTAACACGTGTCTGTTGATCGCATGTCGCTAAAAGAGGTCCGTAAAAGAGGCGTTGTCATATTTAACAAACAATGATGCTTTAAAAGTGTATCCAAAAGCGTCACTAAAGACAACGCTTCATAGTGTCATTCAATTAAGGAAAAAAAGAAGAAATAACATTCAATTTAGGAAAAAAAATTATTAAAACGAGGTTTATGAGCATTTTGCAATGCAAACAAAAAATTGCAGAAAAAAATGGCAAAGATTTTGGAATAAATGCGTCGCCCTCGTGTCTTTTAGTGATGAGTTCAATAAAAATCAACCAAAAATGGCAAAAGCATCTCCCTTATGACTTTTAGTGGCGAATTAAATAAAAATCCACCAAAAAAAAGCAACGCTTATGTTCCAAAAGCATCACCTTTTATGACTTTTTGTGGCCAATTGTTTAAAACTCGCCAAAAGGGGACAACACTCGTGTTGTAAAAGTGTTGGTCTTTTGCTACATTTTGTTACGCTTTGACAAATTTTGTTAAACATTTTTCCAAAGTGGCAATGCTACTTCTAGGAAGGGTCACTAATAGTCATAACTAGCGATGCCTTATGTTGGTATGGTCTCTTTGAAATTTTTGCCATTTTAACTGTGTCACTTATTGTCATCCATTTCTTATAAATTAATTTTACTATTAATTATATAGTTTTTAAAGAATAATAACAAATTTAATATTTGTACAAAAAAATCACAATATTTTTACAATATTTATAATTATAAAGCATTCATATAACAATTAAATGATACAAATAATTAAATATCAATATAATATATACGTGGAAAATTAATATATATTCTATTGTTAGCTAATTGATATATATATATATATAACAATTATAATATATTATAAGCGAAAGCATATCTACAACCCTTTTTTGTCTAAGTTGGTTGACATCATTTAATATTCAGTCAACTCCATTATACTGCACATATGAAACAATTTAAGGAAAAAAAATCATAAAATCAATTGATTTGTAAAAAAATCTACAGGATAACTGAAATAAAAGATGTAATATTAAAATTAATGTTAATTAGTAATTACCATTTCATTTAATTGCTCTGAATTTGCATTTTTCTTAATAATGTTCCTCATTATCATCATTACGTAGTATCCACATTTTGTACTATTGAGCTCCATATGAGTCTACATTTGAAAAAAATAAAATGCTAATATATTTTTGAGACATGCTCTTGCCAGTTTTAGAAGATAACCCAAAGCAAAAGTAAATGGGAACGAAGAAACCCGACAAATGAAGTGATACTCAGGGTAACCATAGCATGACAAACATGAAAAATGTCGATGAAACCAATAACAAAACAAGCAGATGTCAAATATCCTTTTCGAAATACAAGCATCAAATTAAACAATGTTCAAAATCGGCACACCCACAAAACCTAAGCATCAAAATTGGCACACCTAACTGCAAACACCAAACTCATAAAAGGTACACATAAATTACATTAAAACTAAAAAAAATCTAAAAATACACTTACTTGACACTTAGAGTTCTTCAATCTTCTATGTTTCTCGTCGCTAATCAATTTTGTTGTTTGATTTGCAGTGGTTTTTACTAGAAATGGAGGACAAACTTTCAAAAAAAAATACTGCGAGAACTGAAAAGGTGAAAAGGAAGACAAAGCATGATGTGAAAATAAAAGGAAAGAGGCGATACTTGCCTCAAACATGTAACAAGATGGCGATGCTTAAAGCAAAAGTGTCACAAAATGGCAAAGCTTTCAGCAAAAGCATCACAAAATATCGATACTTCAGCAAAAGTGTCCCTAAATGGCAAAGCGTTTGCTAAAATGTCAGAAAATAATGATGTTGTTTTAATTGTAATTTATAGCAACTTCATAAAGCAGTCCAAATGGAATGACTTTTCTTTCTAAAAATGTCAAAATTGATTCATTTTTTGCGATGCTTTTGTGATGCGTCCTTTTTTGTGATGCAAATTGTCATAAATATTTTAATTCTGCCATATCTTTTAGTGACACTTCATCAAATATATAGTAATTATTTTTTTTACATTTCGAGGTTCTTTGTTTAGAAACGTCTCTTATTTAGTGTCGCTAAATAGGGTAATTTTGCATATTGTATTGAGAGGCTTCTGAAAAATGCATAAAAATTATTTAATTTTTTTGCGGCACTTGCTTCAAAAGCATCCCCATTAGGCAAAGCTTTATTAAAGTGTCCTTATACTTTGAAACATTTGCAATGCTTATTCACAAAAGCGTCGAAATTAATTTAATTTTTTTCTACGCTTTTGGTAAACGTCCTTTCAGTTTTACTAATTTGCAATGCTTTATTATGGAAGTGCCACTTTCGGCAATGTTTTTATAAACTGTCATTTTTATTGGACCATTCTTTGTTAATAAGCATTACCAATTGGCAATACTTTTTGGAGAAACATCCTATATGTTTGACTAATTTGTGATGCTTTGTTATGGAAGTGTCACCATTTTGTGATGTCTTTGTAAAGAGTCCTTTTCTTAAATCCGTTAGCCACACTTTGTAAGTAAGTATCACCATTTTACGATGCTTGCTGGGAGAAGTGTCATCGTTGTGCAATGCTTTATTGAAGTGTCACCGTTTGGCCTAACATTTTGCAATATTTGTTTACTAAAGCGTCACAAATATTGCAAAGCCGCCTCTTATTTAGCAACCTTTGTATGAAAATGTCGTATTTTTCCATATTTTAATATGCTTTATCTATATTCGCTGAATAGGTGATAATCTTTCCATATTTCCACATAGTATTGGGATAATATTCATGGGTTTGTTAATACTGAGCATTGGTGAATAGACATTTTTTTCTTTTTTCTTTGTATTTTACTTAGAACAAAGGATATGAGAAAAAGAAGAGAGAGATAAGTATGTTGATGAAAATGCATTTTTTTCCTTTGTATTTTACAAGGAATAAAGGATCTTAGAGAAAATGAGAGAGAAAAATAAAGCCAAAAGATAAGGGAGATGGAGAAGAAAATAGAAACTGTATGTTTTTTTTTACCCATGTGTATAAAATGTATATTACCCATAATGAACAGTAAAGATGGGCAAAGTTATTAAGTTTTGCAACAAATAAGCTTCTTTTTTCAACTACTCCCAGCAATGTGCATTCGTACAAAAAACCCAGACAAAATTATGGGCAGTAACCTTTGTATCCTTAACATGCCCCATCAAGCTGGAGAAGGAAGGACAATGAACTCCCAGCTTGTAACAAAATTGCTCAAAAGAAGCATGAGACAAGGCCTTAGTGAAAATATTAGCCGATTGACGGGAAGAGGAGATCTATCTAGCAATAAGAGAGCCCAAAGCCAGCTTTTCTTGCACAAAGTGATAATCAATAGCTTTTTGCTTGGTGCTAGAATGACAACTGGATTAATTGTCATGTGAAGAGCACTAATATTATCACAAAACAATTAAGGTGGTGGAAAGAGTGTGACACCAATATATCTAAGGAGATACATATGCTGAAATTAAATAAGCATATTATGAGATAATATACATAAATGAAGCGGATAAATTATTATCTCATTCAGATCACATGTTATTCAATAGCATGTATCAACATATCGTTCACCATAGTCTACCATTGATTCCCAATTGATATAGAGCCTGCAAAACAATAAACATGTTATAGAGACCACTATGAAACCAACCCTCTCAACCCTCTACTCTTTCTCACTAGGTTAAAAATAATACATATGTTATAAAACAATGGCCCTCATCTCATATTTATAACCCACACAAAATAATAATATAAATAATAATAATAATATATATATATATAAAAATAGAGATAAGTCCAAATTATAGGGTTCTACTAAGAAAGAGACATTGGGTTCCTTTGGTCTAATGGGCCCACCAAAGAATAAAGAGAAAGTGATTTCAATGGGCCTCATTACTATAAATTAAATAATGTGTCCAATCCCATTATTGGAAACATCGAAGCCCAATAAGTAAGTCTACTTGATTTTGCCTAGTGCACATAATTATTCTAACAACATAATCCAATTAAGGCGATAGATTGGTACTCAGCTTCTGTACTAGAATGAGAAACAATAGACTGTTTCTATGAACACCAAAAAATACAATTGGAATCAAGGTAAACACAAAACCCTATGATAGTATGACGAGCAGTGGAACATCCAACCCAATCAACATTATAGAAAGCATACAAGGAAATAGCACTTTTATGAAGATAGCGAAGACCATAATACTGGGTAGCATGCAGATAACCAAAAGTACATTTAACAGCACGGAAATGAACTATTGTAGGAGAAGAACCATCCCTAAAACTGGCATCTGTTCACTATTCAAATTTCTAAGAATTTCAGAAATTTCGTCCAACTTTGCATCTGATGAAAATGTGTGGCCTTTCCATTATCAATCTCGGCTGATATTTGGTGGGAATGACCCTTGACATGTCTTGTTCAAGTCAGAAAAATGTTAAATTCCAATTCAAACTGAAAAGGCATTACATGGCATCAAAACCAAGGCATGCGAAAAATTTGTTCATCAGACATTGTTCACATGTAGCACTTTTAGCACCTGCTCTTGGCTGTCTCTTGCTCTACGTAATTCAGCTCTATTTCAGCTGAATTCTCACCCTTTCAGGTCTATTTTAGGCTACTCAAATTACACGAAATATTTACAAACCAAACAGAAAATATAACATCAAAACCAGACACATAACAAGCTGGAATTTCCTGCAGCTTGTTCTAAACAAAACCAGTTCCTTTTTGTGCTTCCTATGTGGAGGCAAACATGCCACTTTTCAAAAATATTTAACACGTCATTTGACACTCAACCATTCATACATAAAGCCATTTAGATTTCATAACATAATTTGCAACATTCATAAAACAAATGACTACACAATGGAACATGCACACGAGATCAAAAGAGCAAGATTTTGCTCACTTTGTTTTGACTTTCTTTAGTTCATGTAAAAGTTTCATATTTCAAGAATAACGAGACTTACCCAATTTGAATGCACATGGCAGGTAGTAACAATAAATAAATAAAACTTAACTAATTTAAGTAATTTTGCATATTCGTAAGTTTGGCTCAATGGTAAAATTATTGAGGATCACCACTAAAAAAAATGGTCAATAACATCGGGTAAAAACCGACATTTTAAGTGTTTAATACGATGGACCCAAACCGTTGTAAAAAGAGGCGTCGCATATAGTCACCAGCAAAAATGACGGTTAAAAATCGACGCTTTTTACACGACCATACCGTCGTTTTAACAATGCCGAAGCCATCTGGATGCTACATGGGGTGAAACTATAAACGATGAAACATTACTAGGAACCGACGTACATAGAGTTCCACGTGGTACGTTAAAAACGACGGTTCATTTTACAAGAATCAATGTTTATAAAGGAATATGAACGTCGGTTCCAACAAAAGCTCGTCGTTTATAAAAAAAATTTAATTCGATTTTCAGTATATGCATCGGTTTGATTTAAGCCTGCCGTATTTAATATTCCATTTTTTTTTAATTTCCCAGTAGCTTTTATATATTAAATAAATTTATTTTTAATAAATTTTTATTTAAAAATATGTTTTTAATTGAAAAAACTAATCACAAATTATAAAAAAAGCTATACAAATAATAAATATGTTAGATTAAATTATACAAAATTGTAAACAATTCTAATTAAAATAACATTACTAATTAAATAACAATAGTAATTAAAATAACAATTCTAATTTTAAAACTCTTATACATTACTAATTAAACCAAACATATAGTGTCATATGTACATTTATTTAACTAGTCGTACTCATAAAAATTTTGAAGGATTAGAAATTTCTTCAAGAAAATATGCAGCCCATTCTTCTCTAAATTCATCTACAAAGTCTTGTACCCAAACACAATTTTTAAACTATAAATAAACATAAAACAAATAATATTTAATGCATTAGCAAACATATATTTTAAACATAATATTAGATATAAATTTAAAATAATACTAAAATTATATTTACAGTAGAATGTAACTTAGACTATAATGTAGATAAATTGATGTTTAATATTTCTCTCATCATCGTGCATACATAATATTCACACTCATGATGTGTCGTTCGCAATGGTGCCTACAAAAAATTAAATTAAAATATTAATATACACAATTTTAATACTCTAACATTAATGAAATAAATAATTAATATATTTTACATTTCTGCCTCACCAAACCAATATTTTATTCTTCATCCCTTGCACCTTTGGCTCATTCCATAATGTCTAAGCTTTATATATTTATATATATATATCATTTTATAAATTAAAAAAATAGTTAAAAATAAATTTAATCACTAAAATTGACTTACTTATTTTATAAATTAACTTATTTATTTAATAACTGCTTGAACTCATTTGGAGCTTTGGTGTTGGCGAAATACCCCTCACACTGATACATGAAACCAAGTGTCCAATGAGCACTAATATAAAAATACAACATTCAAATTGTACAATATACTATGTATATATTTATCAAAGTAATTTTAATGCATATAATTAAATTATACCGACAATGAAATGGAATAAACCATATCATGTTGAAGTCATGATTAGCTTTCCACTGTCGAGCCAATTTATCAGCTTGGCATGCCAACATATCAGATCCAACACTATGCATCACACGTGGATCAATAAAACCAAACAACAAAATCTTTGCATGCGGATCATATCTTTATACAGCTTCCTGCAAGAAAAAATCATAACAAGTATAATTAAAGTAAATTGTAAAAATAAACAAATTATAACTTCAAATATTAATTATCATTACTTCATATATAGCAAGACACAGTCAACACCCAAGTTCTCCGTCTGACAAAATATGCTGATATTGTCCTTTGTCCGCACTGCAGGATGAGAATCGCCTATCATCTTCCACCCCACATTAAATTGAACCTGCGTGACACCTGGTTGGTTGAAGAATGTAGCAGCTACCATCTTCATCAATCTCAATTTCGGTGGCAGGTCAGCGGTGAAAACATCAACATAGACTTTCAGTGGCCAGTGGTGATGCCCGTGAAAGACACGAATATGGCCTACTATTCGATTCTAAATGAGCTGTTGCCTTGCCTTTTGATGCTTGCTTTGATATCTCCACCTAGTAAAATATATAAATTTAAGAAAAACATTAAAAAAATAAATCATGATTAACTTAATTGTTAAACAACAATTAAAACATAAAATATTTACCCCTTCTTCTGGTAAAGTCACTAAAAATCTAGGCCATGGACATAATGACCCCACAGCTTCTCTTATCAATATAATGTCAAAAAATGGAAGAGGTAGGGTTGCTTCAAGGACCAATGGTTCCATAACATTGACCTACACATTTTCATCCCCTAATCATATCCCATGGCCCACTGCTTCTGGATCAATTGTAGGGTACATCAATCCAGCTGCCATTATATTTTCTCTAATGCATATAGCAAGCTTGCACTGTAGACCTTACAAAGTAAATTAATTAAATTTATATTTAAACAACAATTAATTAATTTTTAGGGATTAGTAAGTAACTTATTACCTCTGCAAACAATTAATTAAATTAAAACAATAATTAATTAATTTTTAGGGATTACTAAGTAAATTATTACCTATGTAGGTCTAATGGGATAGGGATCTGGATGTACTGGTGCTGAGGGAGGAGTATTGAGATGTTGTGCCTCATCAGGAATATTTGTGGCCGCCCAGATGTTGTTATGAAATTTGGATTATAGTTGGTCATAAAGTCATCCTGTGTCTTGGCCAGCTCTATAGACAACAAAGTATTACTCTCTTGGAGGTCGCGAATGACCTCAAAGAGTTGTTTGATCCGCTCATCCTTCGCACTATCTTTTTCTTTTGTTTGATGGGTTCTTTATAGTGGAAGGTGCCAATACTCAGTAGGGGTTACCAATTTACCCTTTGTGCTCAGGAGTACCCAACACGTGGGTCAAAATATCGTTGGGCAAATTCAGATCGATATTTAGCTCCCCAGCACCTCCTTTCTCCCGCAAATCATCGTGTAATATTTATAAAACAAGAAAATATTAATGCAAATATTTTCTAATTAATATATATAAATGAAATATTAAGAAGTTAATATTTGCAAAATTATTTTGCTTACAATCTTTTCCGCAACCGCAGCAGCTTCTGGTGTAAGGAATTTTCCCTCCTTATTTGCATTGCCCAACCACTATAGAGCATCACAGGAAAGAGGATCATTGGTGCCCAATCTCAACTTCTACGCAAAAAGGAAACAAATTAAATTAAAACAAATAAATAAATTATATTAAAAAATAAATTAAAACAATTTAGAAAATGTAAATGTAGTTAAACACTCACCTCATTGTACTCTACCCTACCAAATCCAATACATGCTAGACGATGATTGTACATATTTCTTTTTCTTAATTATGAGTTTTGCTTATGGAGTTCTTGCAAGATTGAAAACGAACATTAATTACATAACACATTAATAGTAGTTTAATTAAAAAAAATCACAAGTTCAATTTCTACTTACTGCCCACTCCGGTGTTAATCGCTGCTATACAAAATCCTCCCATTAATCCTATGAAATAATGACAGGACCCGCCCCGGAAATCCCTCTGGATTTCCTGGAGAGGCCCTGCCTGAGGAAGATTCCACCAGAACCCCTCGGGGCAACCGACAGAATCCTCCTCCGAAAGGCAGTAATAATCAAATAAACAAATAAACAATAATGGGACGAATAGT
>QANX01006000.1:0-33240 GCA_003254975.1 Ochetophila trinervis
TTTATACATTTAAATTTCTAATATTCAAATAAGATTTAAAAAGTCGTTTAATTAGTCAGTAAAAATAAATTTGAATTATCCGGCGACGTCTTAAATAGGGATTTGCTGCGGTTTTAAAACAATTGTCTAATTAGTGACAAATTGCGTTGCCAATAATTTTTGCAAAAAATGGTTAAGAAAAAAGGCGACGCGAGCGTCTCTGATTGTAGGAGAAAAGGCGACGCATGCGTCTCCGATTCTAGGAGAAAAGTGCGCGAATTCTAGGAGAAAAGGCGATGCGAGCGTCTCCGATTGTAGGATAAAAGGCGACGCGTGCGTCTCCGATTGTAGGAAAATAGGCGACGCACGCGTCTCCGATTATAGGAGAAAAGGCGACGCTAGCGTCTCCGATTATATGAAAAAAGGCGACGCTAGCGTCTCCGATTATATGAAAAAAGGCGACGCACGCGTCTCCGATTATAGGCCAAAAGTGCTCTTAAACAATGAGAAACGAAGACACTTGCGTCGCCGATTAGATGAAGATACTGCGACACTTGCGTCGCGAATGTATAACGGTTATCAGCGACACTACGCGCCGCCTTAATCCTTATTTTACGGCGACGCAATTTGGACGTCGCGAATGTTTTTGTACTTTCGGCGACTCCCCTTTCCGCGACACATAAATTTACGTCGCCGTTTACAATTAGCGACGCTAGTTTTGCGTCGCCTATTAGGGTTTTTGGCGTAGTGGTAGATTTGGGATGCATCTTTATATAGAAGGGTAAGAACAATGAAGGGCCATTGACTAACAGTTGGGACCTATATTTGTTTGGGCAGGGGAGGTGTAATTTTTTTTTTGTCCCTACATTTGTTCCTTAAGCAGGTAAATTAAGAAGAAAATTAACATTTTGATTATTTTATCTTCACTACCAGAATGAAAATATATTGAGCATGACAACTCTTGTATATTCTGTCATTATCAAATTTTTTTGTTGTTGTGTGTTTGTGCATTTTCTTTGGCTCAATAGGCAGGATTTGTTCATGAAATTCTAAAGTTTGATCAGCTCATGCACATACATATAGAGTTTGCTGGTTTGGTTTGATATCTTTGTTGCACATGTAGTAAAAGTTAAATTATAATGAGGATGGAATAGAAATGGAAGTTGAAGTTTGAAATTTTGTTCATAGCTTGTTGTAACCGTGCAGTTTAATTTTAACAGAAGAGAAAATAAAAAATAAAAAATGATCGTAAGTGACGGTAAAATCTTGTTTATGTCTTTTATGTCACTTTTTTCAACTAGATTTAGTAGAGAGATTCCATATTTCAGCATTTGTTTTAGCTCAAAATATTCTGGAAGCTGAGGGTCCCTGGTTTGAAAGCTTTCTTTATGTAAGTTTACCAAATCATTGTATCTAAGACCATGTTATTATGGGAATTATAATATACATAAACACCTCCTTTATTGCACAGTGTGTGGCTCCTTTTCTAATTATATTTAGATGATGCAGAATGCTCTCCTGGTATACTTTTGTGAAATGGCTATTGATATCATAAAGCATTCCTTCATTTGCTAAATTTAATGATCTTAAGCCCATTCTGAATTTCTTGAGGACCTCTGGAAATAGGTATATTTGGATATTTTCTTATTCCACTTAATAATGAATTTTGGCTGATTCTTTATATCTTTGGTTGTGTGGTGAAGTTATGCAACTGTTAGGATGAAAGGTATCTAGTCTATATCTTTTCATGATAGTATTTGCGCTTGTTTTTCTATGCATGTGTCCACACAAGTGGTTTGCTACCCTTTTAGTGAACCAAAAATATATATTGATCCTTGACCTTTTCATATTTACAGCCATTATAATTTTTGCATTTTCTAGACAGTCTGTTTTATGGACCTTATGGTTAGCTGACCTTATGATTTCTTATTGATTATCTATGTCTACACTTTGTTTTTTATTGACGAAGAAGCTCTTTCCTTCTACCAAGACTATAAAACAAAATCTTCAGTTTTACCTCTGTGGTACCAAGACTATAAATCCTCAATTTGGTGATTTTTCAAATGGGGCTTAAGTTATATTTGATCAGTTTCTGAGCAGTGGTGAGTCTAAGTGGCTTCGTCAAACTGGGCTTGTTGTTTTGCTTCCTCACAGTTATGATGGCCAGGGCCCTAAAAATTCAAGTGCAAGATTCGAGCGTTTTCTTCAGGTACTCCCAAAAATTTGAAGGAAAAAATTTGTTTTCTTCAGGTACTCCCAAACTAACCATTCGATCTTTTGTATATTTGTTAATTATTGTTCTGTCATTGTGATTTCTGAAGGAATTTTAATTGCTTACGTTAAAAATAAAAATGAATTGAATTACTTTTATATTGCAATTTCTTTTTAGTATAATATGCTAGCATTTGCCTTTATTTTAATTTATGGTTATTGGTCACATCTTTGAGAATTGAATAGGATTTATTGAAGACTTGTCCTTTGTAATGGAATCCTTTAGATTTAGTTCTTCTATGATGCTTGCTTTGTTACTATCACGTTTAGTTCAAGAGAACATAGTTGCTAGATTTTACATCAAACCCCAACTTGACTTGTGGCTTGTTCAAGTAAAGGCTAATAAAAAATAAAAAAATGAGTCAAATGTTGATAAATTGCTTTTTTGTTCAAGTAAGAGCTTGGATGTTAAAATTTTGTTCATGAGCAAGTTGTTTTTTCTTTTTCTCTATGGATCTCTTTTGATCAAGCTTTAGGTGTCATATAAATGTATATGGTGTCAAGCTTTAGGGATGATATAAACTCCTTTTTTATCTTTGAAAGTTTAGATTTCAGTGTGACTTTGGATTTTGAATTATATCTAATATGGAACTTTGACTGCTTCTTCTGCTTTCTTTTTTCTTTACAATGCTTGGATAGTTTAATCCAATTTGTATAAATGATGAATTTTTGTCTGTCATCTTCTGTTATATCTGCAAAAATGTGCGTATTTGCTGTAGTCTTTATCTAAGCATTGTAATAATCTTGTAGCTTTAGTTTTTATTTGTGTTTTATTTTATCTGGACCCTGAGATAGTTGTGGTAACCTATCAAATACACTGTCATATAGGTTGCTTTAGTTTACTAAGTGATTTTGCATGTAATATTGATATTTTTTATTAATCATTTATACTTTGAGATTTTTTCAATCAAATGCAGGAAACCGATGAAGCAAGAAAGAAGTTTTCAAATGCAAAATTGATTTTATTTGCCCAATATTTTGGGGACCAGAGCAAAGCTACTGATATTGAGGCCCAAGCATGCTTGTAGAAGTTTTTTGTATGTATCCTAATTAATACTTTATAGTTGAAATCAAAGTGTTGGTAACTTTTTCTGCTAATGCATGTAATAGAACAAGTGCTTCAATGAAGAATTTTTTACCCCCTTATATAAAATGTGGTATTGATAAAACCACTTTATAAAAGTGTTGTTTGGCTACTCTTTATATATCAATTGAACAGCTCCTAAACTCTGAAACGGAAAAGAATATTTAAAAAAAAAAACAGTAACTATAACAAAGCTTTCTATTGTGACGGTTAGAATAAGTTTATGTGATGGTGTACCGTCACAAGTCTGTCACAAATGTTATATTGTGACGACTCATCTTGGACACAAATCAATTGCACTATTGTACATCTCTCATAAGTGTCGGTGAACCGTCACAAAGTCGTCACAGATGTTGCATCATGACAGATAAAATCAGACACAACAATGCCAAATTTTAAGGTAGTCGTACATGTCACCCTATATATGTGACGGTAAACCGTCACAAGGCTGTCACAGATGGTATACTGTGATGGTTGTTTTAGCCACAAAAACAATGCAAGGTTACATGACCCTTATTTATACACATAAGAAATAATGTAAACTAAGGAAACTATGTATACTAGGAAACTATATAATTAGGGGAATTCTATAATTAAGGCTGTACAATCAAGGAATTAATAAGAAAACAATACTGCAATCAAATCAACCTAAATAAGGAAAACATATGTATTGGTCAACACTCCCCTTCAAGTTGGGTTGGTGCATAGATATCACACATACCCAACTTGAAAACTATTGTATGGAAAGACCTAGCACTAAGTCCCTTAGTAAATACATCAGCAAGCTGGTTCTTTGATCTCACATAAGATAAATGTAAAGATCCATCTTCTATCTTCTCCTTTATGAAATGATGATCGATTTCTATATGTTTTGTTCGGTCATGTTGAATTGGATTTTTTGCTAAACTGATGGTAGCTTTGTTGTCATAGAATAAGGACAAAGTGTTCTTTCCTAATAACTTCAGTTCCTTTAATAACTTCCTTAGCCAGAGAAGTTCACAAACCCCTTGAGCCATAGCCCTGGATTCTGCTTTAGCACTTGATCGAGCAACCACGCTCTACTTCTTGCTTCTCCATGTGACTAAGTTTCCTCCCACATACGTACAATAACCAGATGTTGATCTCCTATCATCTAGAGATCTAGCCCAGTCTGCATCTGTAAAAGCTTCTATCTGAAGATGCCCATGCTTTGAGAACAAAAGTCCCTTTCCGGGTGCAGATTTCAGATACCGAAAGATGCGAAGAACTGCCTGCCAATGCAACTCACGAGGATCATGCATGAATTGACTAACCATGCTAACTGCATATGCAATGTTTGGTTTAGTATGTGAGAGATAAATCAATTTTCCAACCATTATTTGATATCTCCCTAAATCAACTGATGTACCTTCTTTTGTGTGTAGTCTATGATTGGACTCAATAGGAGATTCTGTTGGCTTGCATCCCAACAGACCAGCTTCTTCTAGAAGATCCAGGATATACTTCCTCTGAGAGATAAAGATTCATTTTTATGATCTAGCAACCTCTATCCCTAGGAAATATTGAAGCTTTCCCAGATCTTTGATCTCAAACTCTTGAGCCAAAAGTTTTCTGAGTCGAGTTATCTCCTCTGTATCATCACCAGTCACAACAATATCATCAACATAAACTATGAGTAATGTGATCTTACCCTTACGATGCTTGATAAACAAGGTATGATATGCATTACTCTGTCGATATCCAAAGGAGATCATGGCCTTTCTAAATCTTCCAAACCATGCCCTGGGAGACTGCTTCAATCCATATAAAGCCTTTTTTAATCTACACACCTTGCCTTATGTGTTTGCATCATTGAATCCTGGTGCAATCTCCATGTAAGAATGCATTTTTAACATCAAATTGCTGTAAATTCCAATCTAGATTGGCTGCACAAGACAGCAGAATTCTGATAGTGTTCATTTTAGCTACCAGAGCAAATGTCTCTTTGTAGTTTACACCATAAGTCTGAGTGAAGCCTTTTTCCACCAGTCTGGCTTTGTATCGATCAATGGACCCATCATATTTGTGTTTTACAGTAAACACCCATTTGCATCCTACTGGTTTCTTTCCAGATGGAGGAGCCACAAGTTCCCAAGTCCCGTTTTTATCCAAAGCCTTCATCTCCTCAATCATTGCTCCCTTCCATTCTGGTTTTTGATAAACTTCTTTCCAATCCTGTGGAATAGAAACAGAAGAAACATATACGACAAAGGCTCTATACGAGGAGGACAATGAATCATAGGAAACAAAGTTAGATAAAGGATGTTGAGTACAAGACCTAACACCTTTTCTAAAAGCAATAGGTAAGTCTGAATTTGAGCTAGAATTATCAGGCAAACGACACTCACCACATGTTTCTTGTTCAGGAAATGAATTCGGAGACGATTCTTGACCCGGTAGAGGATGTGCAATGGCTTTATCTTTCCGAGAGTATGTTTTTAAATCAGGCCTGTTTAATCTCTCATCATTACGAAGCTCCCCCTGACTTGAACCATCTAGTTTATGAACAGGCTCATTAAAGAGCATTGGAAGATCAGACATTACCTCTTCTACCTCATTCTCCCTCTGAAGAGGTAAGGTGGATGAACCAAAATAAGACCCAGACTCTCTAGAGGTAACATCCATACTTACAAAATACTTTCTAGTAGGAGGATGATAACATTTGTATCCCTTTTGAGTTGCAGAGTAGCCAACGAACACACACTTGATAGCTTTGGGATCTAGCTTACCCGCATTTCGGGAATGGACAAAACAAACACATCCAAAGACCTTAGGAGAGACAATATAGGATGTTTTACCTTGTAAAACTTCTAAAGTACTTTGAAAATCTAGAACTTTGAGGGGCATTATATTGATAAGGTATGCTGCTAAAAGAATTGCATCAACCCAATAAGGTTTTGGAAGGTTCATGGTAAACATTAGAGACCTAGCTACCTCCAACAAATGCCTATTTTTTCATTCTGCTACACCATTTTGAGCACTAGTATAAACACAACTAGTCTGGTGTAGTATCCCATGAGACTCCAGATAGGTATGAAATCCACCAGCCATGTATTCTATACCATTATATGTTCTTAAGATTTTGACCTTGGCATCAAATTGAGTACAAATCATTTTATGGAAGCGTTGAAAACAAGAAAACACTTCACTTTTAGATTTCAACAAATCAACCCAGGTTAAACGGGTACAACAATCTATAAAGGTCACAAACCATCTATAACAAGATAATGAAACAGTTCAGGTAGGTCCCCATACATCAGAGTGAATAGTCATAAAAGGAACAAGGCTTTTATTATTATGTGGAGGATAAAAACTCCTTTTATGTTTAGCAAACTCACAACCATCACAAAACAGAGAATCAAATTTAACTTTTTTAAATAAACTAGGATAAAGTTTTTACAAGACAAAAAAAGATGGATGTCCTAATCTTCTATGCCATTGAATGATTTCTTGATGGACACTAACATAATCACCTAACAAAGCTTGATTTGAACCAGGTACTAGGTTACGACCACACTCATCTAAGAGATACAAGCCATCATGCAATCTACCAGTGCCAATCCTCTTCCCTATTTTCAGGTCCTGAAACACGCAATGGGTTGGGAAAAATTCAATTTTACAATCAAAAGCTTGGGTAAGTGAACTAACAGTTAAAAGATTAACAGGTTAAGTGGTTACATGAAGAACTGAAGATAGGTTCATATTAGGTGTGCAGTTAACAGAACCTATTCCAGATATAGGAGTAAAAGATCCATCTGTAATACGAACAATTTCGTTTCTAGAGCAAGAATAGTAAGAATGAAAATTGTTGGAAGAACCTGTCATGTGTCTGTTTGCTCCAGAATCTGTAACCCATGAACAAGTATCAAGATTGGCAAGAAACGCATTACTTGTTTGCACAAACTGGGAGGAAGCAACAGAGGTTGATGGAGAGTCAAGCTTAGACAGAAGACGTTTAAGGTTCTGGATTTCCTCATTGGAAAAAATCTCTCTAGAATTTGTCTCCTTAGGTGTCTCTACAGTCTCAAATATATTTTCTTGTGCTTTCGAAAAACTTGTCTGCTTTCCACCACGTCCCCTAGCTGGTCAACCATGCAATTTCCAGCACATCTCTTTAGTGTGTCTAGGTTTTCCACAAATAATCACAATGCAGATGATCCTTATTTGAGAAGATGTGTAATGGTTGGTTTTATTATGCTCATGAAAGGTATTCGCAACCAATCTGGAATTCTCTACTGAAGCTGTGTATATCATGCCATTTCTTCTATTATGTTCCTGCTGCACATAAGCATATGTTTTCCTTAAAGGAGGCAAAGGTTCTTTTCCCAATACTTGAACTCGTATCTGGTCATATTCAATATTCAATATTCAATCTAGCAAAGAAATCTTATATACGTTCCTTGTCCACCAATTTTTGAAACTTGGCAGCATCTGCAGGATAAACAGCTTGGAAATCCTGATAGTAATCAATCTCTTGCAATAGACCACTTAGTTCAGAAAAATATTGTGAAATAGTCATCTCACCTTGTTATGTGCCATGGATTTTATTTCAAAGTTCATAAATTTATGAATCATTGCCCATTTGAGAATATGTCAGAGACATTGCTTCCCAGATCTTTGCAGCAGTATCAAGCAATAAATATCCTCAAGCAATCTGGGGACTCATAGAATTGATCAACCATGACATAACAAGGGAATTCTTCAACTCCCACTGATTATATTTTGCATCAGTAGGTTCAGGTCATTTGTTTACTTCATTAACATATCCATGAAATCCTCTTGTTTTGATGGACAGAAGGCAAGACCTTGACCAAGCAAGGTAATTAGATCCATCAAATCTAATAGGGCTAATTTGTAGAGAAGGGTTCTCACTATTGGGAGTCACTGGTTTGGCCATTTAAACAAAAAAAAAATGGAGAGGAATAGGAGAAATAAAGTCAAATCCCAAAAAAAAAAATTAGAACCGTGACCAACAAATGGTGGAACCTGGCCGGAAAGGAAGCCCAAGAAGATCTAAGGACGACGGCAGGAAAAACATCAGCGAAACGACGGTGCACGAGCTTTCACGCATCGGCGCATGGATCGGAGCGTCAGAGAGTTCGTCGGTGCGTGTAGTCACTCTCGGTGGCTTCCGGCATTTAAATTTCGACGGATGGGTCGTTGACGTCTAGGCTTTCCTTTTGGACGAGAGGTGAGAAAAAAAAACACCTTTCAAAGAAGATTTGAATATGGTTTTCTCACACAAGTTTTTGAGGAAGAAAAAAAATAGCTTAGGGAGAAAACACTCAACCAAAAAACAGCTATAGCTCTACTACAATGAAGATTTTTAGGAGAAAAGAAATTGTATTTCTCAATCTTGCTTTACAAAGGTTACAAGACCCCTATTTATACACATAAGAAATAATGTAAGCTAAGGAAACTATGTATACTAGGAAACTATACAATTAAGGGAATCCTATAATTAAGGCTATACAATCAAGGAATTAATAAGGAAATAATACCCCGATCAAATCAACCTAAATAAGGAAAACATATGTACTAGTCAACAGTAACAAAAACAACAATAGATCCATCGGTCGCCGATGATTATCAACAAGATGAGTGCAATGGTGCATTGGACATTACCGAAGTGGATGACTCTGTTGGACATACGACAAGGACAAACATGAACCGTATACGTGTTAACGTAACGGGCGATGAGAGAAATGAGGGTGTGGAATATGAAACTGACAATGTTGATAATGGATCGTCTACGGAATACAAGATGACGATTAACACTTTCGATTGATGCTTTCTTAACATGTGATTGTAATTGATTGTTTTCAATTTGGAATTGTAATCTGGGGCTGTTAGGACTGTTTTACAGCATTGTCATAATTCTTTGTATTGATATTTTAGTCAATTTCTGTGCATCGTTTTATTTGTTGCGTGTATGAAAACTAACAACACTTGTAATACAAAAAAAACAAAAAACGTGTAGGTTGGTGATATAGATGAGCTTAAACGAAATCATGTTGAGTAAGCAACTTCCATTGCGCAGAGGGCAAGGCTCGGCCAAAGCAACACACAATAAGGGGGGACAAGCAAGTTAGGCTAATACAAAGAAGCCAAACTGTACATGCTGCATTTTCTTACACTATTTTGCTCAATATATATAGAGCTGGTTTGTGCTTGTGGAACTATTAGTATTAGTGCACTAACATTTTAACCCTATCATGGTTATTGTACACAGGTTCCGATTGGGTAAATGTGCGCGACCATGGAGGAGATAATGTTCATAGTACGGCACCTACACCTATTCTTGACCCGACAACATCTAAAGCCAATCAAGTTGTCGCAAAAAATACGAAAGGTTGGTAATCCGTTTAAGTTTTAATGTGGCTGCACTTAATTGACTAAAAATACATGGTTATTGTTTGTATAAATTGTGTATATAAGGAAAGGGATAGCCTTCTCACAACCATTGCCGCCAATCCGCCGAAGTCCAAGGAAGCGTGTTAATGTGCGGCTTTTTAAAAAGCTCGACGATAATTCAAAAGCCCATCCTCCTGTCCAAAGTTAGTATGGATGCATTTATTTGCGCAAAATGCTGTTAGTCTATCTTTGTTTAAATGAAATGGTTGTTGGTTCTTTGGTTTTAAGCGTGTTGCTCACATGTAATTAGGCCCATGTTGATGTTTTGCGGGTATAAGTATAGGGAATCGTATTGTATGTTAGTAGATAGGATGAAATGTGTATATATATACCATTTTTGTAATGTTTCAAAGCTGCCATAATTAAATATAATGTTGCTATACCTTTTGATTACAACCTTACCATTGACATTACACCTTGTTTGGTTGTTGATAAGTGTATGGCATAGTTTGGTATACTTTTTTCACAAAATATCTGCATGCTTCAAAGACTACACCATGTTAACCGTTATGGTAGTTGAACGGTATAAAGTGTGACTAATGCGTTTGATCATTGTAGTTCTATTGCTGAATATCATCTACCAATCAAAATTTGAATTTTCTTTGTTTCCATTTCGACCTATTTATTGACATAGGAGCTTGTCAGAGTCAAACAATGAGGCGTGTATTGAGAACTAGTCCAAGGCAAGTAAGCAAGTTTGGTGCCGCACCACAAGCTCATAAATGCCCCATTGAAATAACAATTGACGACGATCTGACTGCCAGCGAATCTAACACCGATGACAATGATGAAACTCTTGCACCGTCATTTTTAATCGAAGATGATTCCCCCCCACCAGCAGCTGAATATGAACATCTTTATGCACCAGCCGATGAATATGAAACACTGCCACCAGATACGGAGGCAACATTGGATACGAGTGCACATCACGAAGTGGAAGGCGAAGTCGGATGTTCTGATTCATCTGCTGCTACAGCAGGTAAGGGTACAAATGTATTTCTTCTTATGCTTATTTTTAGCATGGGAACTTTCATAATTATTTGTTTGCCATATATATGTTTGATTGCTGTACTATAGGGTTTGAGTGATTTAATGGTTAAGTTTTAGTCGCAGCCACAGCGCAGCCAAGAAAGTGTGGACCAACTCAAAGTCTATCGGTGGCAAGAAAGAAGAACCTGTATTTGGGGAACATGACGGTTATGGCTCCACTCCATGTGATGCGTTTTGTCGGCCATTTCACGCAAGACCTAACGACTGAGATTGGGGCGCTGTTAAGGAGCATAGAGCCTCAACATGTCAAGGAATGGAGTGACATACCATAGGCAAGGAAGGTCAAGATTATGGACGAATTGAAGGTGAAGTCACCATCAATTACACATTCCTTTGGTTGTTTGAACTTCCACATGGTAAGCTGTAGTTGTTTTCCATATTAACATATACGCTGCCTATGTGTTAACATTTTTGCAGCGCCATTTTGATTTCGGCAATGCACCGCACCATATTGAAGTCCTAAACAACCAGATGAAAAAGCAGTTCCAGAGTTGGCGATACAGATTGAAAGAGAAGTATGACCAATGTTCAACTGAGGAGGACCTCATTGCTGCATGTCCGAAAGAAGTTGCCCTGCATGAGTGGCTATTGTGTGTCAAGCGATTCAAGTCCGATGAATTCAAGGTAAATTGCTGGATTTAAATATCATTTGTACAAATATATGGAATGATGCTTACATTTGACATGGTATAGAAAATGAGTGAAACAAACAAGAAAAATAGAGGTGCGGAATGAGTCAACCATTGTTCAGGAACTAAGTCCTAGGCTTGCTAGTGAGGCCACACAAGAGGTTATTTAATATGTTAATGCTTGCTGTTTGAATACTGAATGTGGAAGTGGAAGGTAGTTGACTTCTTTATTTTTTACTTAATAATTCTCTAGGATGGAACGCTTGACCGGTATGGTATGTGGTATACAACCAACTACAACCAAAAGACGAAGAAGTGGGTGGATGCGAAGTTCGAAAGAATTTATGTAAGTACCCCAACCCTAACGTACAACTTGTATGACATATAGTAGTTGCTGTTGTGTTAAGCTAGATATCATCATATGACATATAGTAGTTGCTGTTGTGTTAAGCTAGATATCATCATTGGTTGTTTTTGTTCGTATAGGAGAACTTAATTAGACTGTGGGATTCGGAGGAGGGGTTGGAATTGACAATGGAGGAAATTTTTGATAGGATTATACCTCCAAAGCGTGGACATCAATGTGGGATGGGTGTTGGCCGAATGCATCACGTGAAACGAGCACGCATTGATATGGCAGCTGTGGAAAAAGAAATGCAAGAAACGAGAGCCTTCAATGCATGCTTGAAGCTGCAAAATGCACGCCTTGAAGAACGTGTAGCTGGAATGGAAGCAAAATTCAGCCAATTGTAAGGACACATCGAGGCTTTAACGTCGAGATGGGAAAGTCAAGCTCGACCAACCAGTTGAGGACTGTAACATCCCGTTTTAAGAAAAATAATAAAATATTCAAGTTTGACCAGTTTGACCTTGAGTGGGCTCGGAGTTGACTTTTTGTGTGGTTATATTTTGGCTTTGACTTTTGTACCGTTGCGTAGAGCTAGTCGATACGAGTCCGTAGACTAGTAGTACGCTTAATTCGGAGTTAAAACCAAGAAGTTATGGTCATTTTAGTGCGAAGGGCTTTTTGGTAATTTGGCAAGGACTGATATTTTTGGACGGGAAATGACCATTTTGCCCCTGTCTGCATCTTTAAATTTTGGCCAAGTCTAGAATTTTCCAGACCTCACCCGCGCCTCCCACCTTCACCGCGTCCCTTCTTCCCTCGCCGATTGCCGCCGCACCGTGGCCGGAGTTGGCCGACCACCACCCATAAATCGAAGGCGTCAACTTCCTCTTCCTCCCTGTACTGGTGGTTCACCGTGAAACAACCCAGATCGCCAGAAATTGCAGCGAGACTGAGGGCTCATGCAACCCGTGCAACCATGCATTGTTGCGACACCACCTTTGGCCGGCCAGATCTCCCTGTTCCGGTGGAGTTAGGGAGCGTGCTTGGTACGGTTGGAAAGCTGGTGCGACGATCTACATTTTGGTACCAAGATTGACACCGGAGACTGCCGTATCACGTCGGAAAATGGCCGCGAAGTTTCGGAAAAACCACCCGCGACAGCCACCTTTCCACCTGGATCTACTCCGATCGCCGGCGAGTGGGACGACACAGCCACCACCACGAGCTTCAGAGCACGCCGGCGACCAGATCTGCAGTTTCCCGAGCTCCGACGACCGCCGCACACGCCGCACGCGCCGCCCACAGCCGCCACCGTCTTCCTCCACGCGCCGCCGCTGATCTCCTCCTTTTCCGGCGAGTGAGTGCTCACCTTCCGTCCCAACGCGTTCCGGGGGTCGTGGGCAAGCTTGTTGTACCTTCGATTTGGTCCAATTTTGGTCGGATTCAAAAACGCACAATCCCGGCCGAGGTTCGATCTTCCGGGATCAATTCCGAACATTGGCAGGGACGAATCTTGAAATTGAAGGTAGATTCTCGTTCCTTGCATCTTCAATTTCATTTCGGTATAAAGTTTGGTGAAATCGGATTTGAAACGGGAAAATCTGTGTATTTTGGGGATTTTTACCGATTTGGGATATTTTTCGTAATTTTTGAAAATATTGAGGTATTTTTGTAATTATTGAAATTGCTGGGCAATCTTGTAATTAGTGTTTTAAACTTGTAATTGCAGACTTAGAGGACTCCTCTGAGCCTTTGGTTAGATTTTCGGTAATTAAAAGAATTTTTCGGTAAATTATTTTTAGGTGTTCGTGCACATTCAAGGGCTGGACCGGAGATCCAGCAGAAGCACGCGTCAGACCAGTGAGTGCATTTATTTTCTAAATCATTTTGGGATTATATACTATTATGATTTAATCGCATATGACTTGTTTCGATTGAAATTTCTTGCGCATTTAAATTATGCTTATTAAATATATTATATTCTGATTTAAATTATTGATGATTTAAAAATATATATGCATTTGTGATTTTAATGGAATTTATATGAGATTGTGTTTTAAATGGTTATCGGTGATTTTGATATTTTGGATATTTTACAATTTTGTGTAAATTGGTGATTTAAAGAAAAATTATGGCTTTTGTGGAATTTAAGAATTTTGGGGCAATTTTCTGATATGCGAAATATTTGATTGTTTTCGTAAAATTTTTCAAAAGAAAGATTTTGGAAATTTGTTTAAAAGTAAAAGGATTTGAAAAATTGTTGATATTCGATGATGGAGGATTTTGGATTTGGTTTTGAGGAGTACCACACGGTATCGAGATGTTGATTGAGATATTGGATTATTATGCGCGCTATATGTATTATGCCATCCTCTGCTGCGGACACGTGTCGGGAGAGAGATGATGAGGATCCTGCCATGACGGATTTGGGACGCCGGTTCGTTGTGATGAGTTTACCCCCCTCCCCCTGCCTGTGACACCATCAGGACGCTGAGGGTCATACGGCACGATACTATGTTGTGGTACTGGTTGGGTTTTATATTGTTTATTGCTTATTTTAAATTGATGGTTTTGAATTTGTGGGTTGGAGCCCATGGTGTTTGGTTTTAGATCGGTGTTGGATTTATATGGATTTGTTTTATATGATTTGGATTTATATGATTTTCGATTTACGGTTGCAGTTATGATTTTGTATTAATGGATTTTGCCTTATGGTTTTAGTGATTGATTCGTGTTTTCAATGATCGTTTTAAATTACGTTTTCGCCCCACAAACTGTTTATAATGATTTAATGATTTTGGGGATTAAACTAAGAGTTTTGCTAAATGATTTTCAAAACGGGGAACCTTTCAACTAAGTGAGGTGAGGTTTGAGTGTAAAGGATTTTAACTGTTGAACTTGTATTTTGTAGTTATCTAGGAGCACTCACTGAGATTTTATATCTCACGTTTTGTGTTTTTTTTAACTTCGTTCCCTAAGTCCTAGCTGCAGGTCCTCGTGAGCTACCGTCGGCATCGCATTCGCACTCGACTTCCGCTACTACTTCTACTTATGTATTAGACCCTGTTCCTTTTATTCTGTTCATTGTTGGATTTGTATCATTTATATTTTGTTTATCTCACTTGTGATTCTGTCATTCCTACGAGTCGGGGTAGACGACGAGCTCGAGAGACCACGTCGAGGGACTCTGACGAGCCTACCTTAGCTGAGGACCTTTTTGAGCTTTTGATGCAGACCTTGAGGAGAGGGAGTATCTCTGGTCCGTCAGTTGAGCAAGCTAGGAGGCTTGGTGCATCTAGTTTTACTGGGGATCGAGACCCTGAGTATGCCATGTCTTGGCTCGGAGATTTAGAAAGGATTGTTGAGGAGGGCATGGACTGTTCTGATGAGGAGAAAGTCAAGATTGCAGGCTTTCTTATGGAAGGAAATGCATGCCGCTGGTGGGTAACTGAGCGAGCAAACCGACGTCATTAATGGGAGCAGTTTAAGCAAGCCTTCACTAATGAGTATTGTCCTCCAGCCTTTAGAGAAATGAAGAGGGTGGAGTTTGAGTGCTTGGTTCAGGGAACTATGTCAGTTTCAGCTTATGAGCAGAGGTTTCGAGAGTTGTCGGATTTCTGCCCTACACTGGTGGCTGAGGACTATACCAAGATGCAGCGGTTTCTAAATGGATTAAATTCTGACATTGCTCTCAACATTGATGGTGCATCGTATACCTCCTATCAGGCGATGAGAGATGTTGCTTTGGAGGTTGAGAGACTTTTGACCTTGCACGCTTCGAGGCGTCGATCTTTTGATGACTCTTCTGCTGGCACACCTAGTCAGGGGTCATCAAAAAGAGGTAGTTTCAGTTCGAGATCTTCTAGTAGCGACAGATCTGGAGGATGTTTCGGTCGTAGGGTTGCCCGTGGAGGCAACACTTTTCAGAGGTCCATACAGTCTGGGGCTAGCAGTGGAAGCAGCCGATCCCAGGGCTCACCCTCAGGAGCTACTTTTCGTACAGTCTGCAGCAGTTGTGGTAGGTACCACAGTGGGCCTTGTCAGGTAGGGCCTAATTGTTTTAACTGGGGACAGCCTGGCCATTATAGGAACTATTGTCCCCTCCTTACTGGTACCAGGACGAGCACACCAGTTTTTAGACACGCACCACAGCAGTTTGGAACACCCAGAGGGCAGGTTCCGCGTACCGGACAGACATCGGGTTCTTCTGGATCTACGTCTCGCCCCACTACGACTGTGAGAGGTACCGGACAGAGAGGCAGACCAGCAGGACGTGGTAGGGTCTTTGCCATGACTCAGCAGGAGGCACACGCTTCACCAGATGTGGTTACAGGTACATTTTCACTCTTTGGTTTTGATGTTCGTGTTCTTATAGATTCGGGGGCAACACACTCGTTTGTGTCCCGAGGTGTGGTAGCTCGTTTAGGAGTTACACCTGAACCTTTGGAGAGCCGCTTGGAAATCTCTACTCCTGCGGGAGAATCCCTGTGGCCTAGCCAGGTGCTGAAGGGAAGTTGTTTATGTGTCGGAGATCAAGTTATGACGGTCGACTTGATTCTCTTGGATCTGTACGATGTGGATGTGATTCTTGGGATGGATTGGCTTACAGAGCATTATGCTTCAGTAAACTGTCGTTGTAAGACAGTGAATTTTGAGAGGCCTGGGTTTCCAGTAGTGACATTCTATGGAGACAAGCGAGGCGGTCACACAGGTTTGATCTCTGTCTTTACTGCTCGTCGTTTGTTGCATAAAGGTTGTGTCGGGTATTTAGCTCATGTGATAGACACTAGAGTCAGCGAGATCAAACTAGAGGACCTGTGGTGAAAGATTTTTTCAGATGTGTCTTTTGGATTGACTAATGCTCCAGCAGCGTTCATGGATTTGATGAATAAAGTTTTTCTGCTCTATTTGGACAAATTCGTTATCGTGTTCATAGACGACATTTTGATCTATTCGAAGGACAAAGTCGAGCACAGGAGGCATTTGAGACGAGTTTTACAGAGCTTGAGGGACCATCAGTTGTACGCCAAGTTCAGCAAATGCGAATTTTGGCTAGATCGAGTAGGATTTCTTGGTCATGTCGTCTCAGCAGATGGGATTTTTGTGGATCCTCAAAAGGTAGATGCTGTGTTGAATTGGGAGAGACCGACCACCATTACAGAAGTAAGGAGTTTTCTTGGCTTAGCTAGTTACTATAGACGTTTCATAGAAGCTTTCTCGAAGATAGATGGACTACTTCACCAATTAACGAGAAAGGGAGTTAAGTTTATTTGGGATGATAGATGTGAAGAGAGCTTTCAAGAGTTGAAAAGAAGATTGACTACGGCACCAATGCTTACGTTACCCGAGGGTGACGAAGGATTTGTAGTCTACACCGATGCTTCACATCAAGGTTTAGGATGTGTGCTTATGCAACATGGGAAAGTAGTAGCTTATGCCTCAAAACAGCTGAAGAAACATGAGTTGAACTACCCCACTCATGATCTAGAGCTAGCAGCAGTTGTACACGCGCTCAAGACTTGGAGGCATTATTTGTATGGAACAACCTGCCAAATATTCACGGATCATAAAAGCTTGAAGTATCTATTCACACAGAAGGATTTAAATCTAAGGCAGCGAAGGTGGATGGAGTTGATAAAAGATTATGACTACACGATCGACTACCACCCTGGAAAAGCTAATGTTGTAGCTGATGCTTTGAGTAGGAAAGCTACAGGCTCTTTGGTGTATGTACAATCAGTGCAGCTTCCTTTAATGTTGGAATTAAGGAAGCTAGGTGTTGAGATGACCACTCATCCTTTGGGATGCCTCTTAGCAAATTTTCAAGTGCGTCCAACAAATTATTCATTCATCTAAAGTTCAATACTGAATACCTTTATAAGGCTCAGCCCATTAAAGTTGGAGGCTAAGATTTTCAATTCAATTTATGAAATCACATGCTAGGATTCTCCAATATAAGCTTCATTATGCCTCTTATTCCAGGCATTTGATATTATGTTGGTGCCATATGGGTGCCCCAGAAGCCTCCAAACAAAGTTTGCTATTGTATAGATTCATAGACTTTTCGATGGTGAAAGCATATGTGGGATTGATAGTTGGTGCAATAATGTAATTAAATTAATTTGAACAAGAAAGTATCAGCCGAAATTCAATTTATTTTTGATTTATTTATTTATTTTCTCGCTACAGCTCTTTCTTAAGTAATTAAACAATATAACATTAATCAATATTAAGAATCTTTGGCCTAAGGTTTGTTTGAGAGCTGTAGTGGATATCAACACATGCTTTACAAATACACAGGCCATTAACAGAAATGTGGAGACCCTTGACAAACGTTGCTGCCGCCAAATTGCATACAACTGGGATAAAGGAAAGGCCCTCGTCCTTATGCTCTCAGAACATTCCATACTGTATTGTTACCAGCATGTTGATGCATAAAATCTAATAGTCAAATATTTTACATTCTCTTTCACTATCGAAGAACTTGTGAGCCTTCAATATAGAAAACGTCATTAGGAGGCCTTTGGAGGCGCTGGTGTGAAGCAGGCCAAAGATCCTCCGACAATCAAGTCAAAATAGGAAAACTTGACTTTTGGTGAAAATCAGGGAGGAAGAATGGAATAGTCGTGTATCAGTAAATATTATGGCATTCATATGATAGTTTAAGGCCTTTATTTAAAGGCTAAAATTAAATTTTCAGTAGAAATAAAATATAATAGATATTGTAGAGATATTATTAATTAGATTCAACAAAAAAATAATACTATAATTATGATCACCAGTCAGATCCAAATTGGAACCGCACAATCACAATCTGACTGGACCTGAATCCTAGTTGTTATATACTTGAGGTAGTTTATATATATTTTATTTCTTTGACTAGATATGTATGAAAGTTGTGAAATTATTCAGTTTTCCCTCTACTTTCTAAGTTGAATAAACAAGTTGGAAAGTAGAAAATAATTTGAGTATATGAATGATACCTGAGTGCTTTATTTGAAGCTTTGTTAAAGTATCTTTGGTGCCCAAGTGCTATAGGTCTTTTGGCATTTTTATTTGCTTTACCCACGACATACCTAGTTCGAGACTAAATTTTAATCATTCCAGTCCAAAATTGGCTTGTAGTCTTACTTAAACATGTGCTTTCACGACAGCTACTAAAACGCTATGCATCAATGATTAATTAGATTGTTTTTACACTAGTTAGTTGAAACATTTTGCAGCAATGCTTTTTGATTAGATTGCTTGTACGCTAACCGAAATGCTATACAATAATGATCAATTAGATTGCTCTCCACGCTAACTAGCAAAAGAGCTACTCATCATTGCTCGATCAGATTTAAACGTCATCTATCTTCGTGGCTGGAACCAACATTGTTGGCATTTTGCAGTAGCTTTAAAGTGAGCATCGTAGTGTTACCTGCATAATCTCGTGCAAGTATACAAAAATGCACATGTACAATTCTAGAATATACACATTCATATATTTGTAACATCGTAATAAATATTAAAATTGAGTCATATGTTCATATATATATATATATATCGTCTAAGTACGTAAAGACACACAAATTCTCAAGATCTTGTAGGAGGAAATTCAGTTCTACATTTTCCATGCTTTCTTCTTTGTCCAATTTCCCCATTAGATTTGGAATTTCGCAGGAATTTCTCTTTAGAATTGAAATGAAGGTTTGTGGCTTTTGGACAATTATCCCAATATCTTGGCAGCAGCTATAGCATTGTAGTTAAAGAGTAGCATCCAAGAATATATTTAGGATGCTGCAATTTAATTCCTCACCAGAAAGTAAAGGTTCAATTCCATACAGGTCTATTTTATAAATTATTTAACAAAAATGGACAAACAGACATATGAACAATGTGTTAGCAATAATCATAATATAGCATAAGAGAGCCGTTTAATCGGCCTTCAATAGCGCACATAGTCCTTTTTGATGTAAACCCACTGGAAATAATTGTCCTACCCTCCCAGTCACAAAATTCATACACACACATAGCATATGTGAGAACCCAAAAATTAACAATAAACTAAAGGATTTTTATAATGGTCCACTTGTTTATTAGATCTTTTTCAAAAATAGTTGCCAAGTTGCTTTTAGAATTGTAGGGCCATATTTATATACTACACTAGAATATAAGTTATGGCGAATGTGAGACTTTATCTTTGGATTAATCCCTCTTAAACCGGGGTTCTACAATCCACCATCCATATTAGATTGCATTCTTGCAGGATTTACATACACATTTGTAGTCTGCCAGTCCAAAAGTATACCTACTTCCTTAGCCCGTAGACTATTTTGGCCTAGTAATAGCTCTGATTTTATTTGTAACGGTCTACTCGCTTATTGAGCCTCTTTTAAAAATACTAGCCAGATTGCTTTTGAAATCTTAAGCTAACATATATATACCACACTAGAACATAGTCTATAGTCAATGTTGAACTTTATCTTTAGTATATTTGAATTAACCATTTTAAACCGAAATTCTACATTTTTCCATTTTGTTTTTATGAAATCTACGTTGTTAGATTTGCACAATTAATATGAAGTAGAGCTAGCAATTTAGATCATGATACGATAACACGCTTTGAAAACAACTATTTAATTAACTTATTAGTGTCAACATGATTAACACGCCTATAAAATGGTTCACTAATATATTAACCAGTTTAATTCTAAATTGACACGAATAAGTTAAATTAATTAATAAAAAGTTAAAATAATAATAATAAGTACATATCCTACTATATTAGATTGTAATAAATAATATAATAATAATAATAATAACAATAATATTCTATTTAAATAGGCTAAACCGAGAAAAATAAACAAATAGAGGTTAGAGTTGAGAAGTTTAACATGATTAATAAATAAGTTGACACTAACACAACCGACCAACACGAATTGTAAACTCTAATATGAAGCTCTTTATCTATAATATTTATAAGGAAAATATCATCTAGACCCCCTATATTTTATCATTATTTCACAATAGACCTCATAGTTTGAAACATTTCAAACATATCTCTACCATTACTAAATATTCATTATCTTACATTCTCTCTCTTAGCTTGTGATGTAAATAATCGTTAATACCCTTGAAAAATGTTATTGACACCCCCAACGTTTAGGTCTAACTCATAATGACCTTCGGGTTTTGTATATTTAAAAAAAAAAAACCTATTAAAAATTAACTTTAGTTCAATATTTGTTTCTCTTATAGACATGATAAAATGAGTGAAATGACTTTTAGAATAACAAATTTTTTTTTTAAATGTACAATATTTTATCTCTCTCTTATATATATCTCTCTCCCCCTACTTTTTCATTCTTTACTAACTAATACTTTAAAATATCAAAAAATTTATAAACATATTTTCTTGTTACACAAGAAAATATTAATATAATTTTAATTTATTTTAAAATTTTGAAATTAATTAAAATAAAAAAGTATATCTATAATTTTTTGATTGTCTTAATTTTATACTAATTTTTTTAAAATTTTATTTATCTTAAATTATAACCAAAATATTATTTACAAAATAAAAACATTAAAAAAAATTAATTTCCATAGTAGAGCTTGCAAAGTTTATTCTCTATTATATTAGTCATCCAATTTCTATAGTAGAGTTACTCACAAAAAAATAAAAATAAATTATATGTTAAAAGAAAGCTCAATATCCACCATAACCTCTATATTTACATTCACATCCTCACCATCACACCACAATATAACTATTTCATCTCTATTCTTTTGTCTTTGCCACAATCCAAAATCCAAAATCCAAAATTCAAAATTCAAAACCTAAAAATAAAAATAAAAATAAAAAAATAAAGAAGAAGAAGCATATACTTCATTTCTTGGATCTAATCTCATTCAATGCATTTTCGCTTCTCTTTTTCAAAAATAACAAAGTTAAATCATATACCAAAAAAAAAGAAAGCTTAGCAAGTTTCAAAACCAAAAAACAAATGGCTTGACTCTTTGATAAAAAATGGCTTGGTACTTATGGTTCGCCTACACATCTACATGTCTACAAAGAAGAAAGAGAAAGAAAAATGAGGTGACGAAAGTGAAAAAAAAGAGATAAAAATAAAAAAGTTGTTTTTGGAAATAAATAATGTATTTAATTTTTGAATTAAAAAAATAAATAAGTTGATTTTGAGAGAAAACAATGTATTTTATATTTTAATTTAAAATAATTTTTTAGTTTTTTACTATTTCTATTATAATATATTATAATATACTATTTTCAATGTCAATAAAAATATTACAGTAATTTATTAAATTACTATTTAATAGGTATTTGCTATTCAATTAACATTTTATTATTTTATTATTAAATTTAATAAAAATTTATCAACGACAGAGGTTATTTCTAAAATATTTTAAACTATAAAAATATAAATGATATTTTTCTTTAAATAAATAGTCAATTATAATTTTACCTTCTTTCTATTAAATTTAACATTCCAAGCTACAAAATTTATTTTAATAATAGAAGTAAATTATAGAAGACATAGATGATATTTTTCCATATAGCTAGCGAGACCGGTTTTGCTCTCCACCTTGAGTCTGATTCAAATTTCGGTCAAAATTAACATCCTTTTAATTTCCTGAATCCAAACAGTGAGTTTACCTTTCACTCGGCTTTTCTTCTTCCTTCAACTTTGAATCTTGGCTCTCTCTCATTCTTCTATCTTCTTTGGACTCTGAAATAGCTGAGACATAGAGGCTATCTTCTTCGCCATTTGAAAAAGTTAAGACGCAGTAGCCGAATTCGCACTAGAGAAATCAAACTGCGTCGTCTTTTCTTATTCGCACCAGAGAATGTGATTTTGTACCAGAGAAAGCTGAGACGCAGACGGTGCATTTTTGCACTGAAGAAATCATGACGCAAAGTCTTTCTTCGTACCAGAGAAACCAAACCGCGCCATCTTTCCTCCTCAATTATTTTTACCTTCTTCACACCAGAGAAAGCCGAGATGATTTGAAACCCATCTCTCGCACCAAGTAATTAATTGTTATCTTTTTTGTTCATTATGGTTTTTTTTTTTCTTTTTCTAATTTAAGTTTCAATAAACTTAGGGTTTTTTTTTCCTTCTTTAATTGTTGTAAACGCAGACTCCAAATAAGGGGTATTTTCAATTGGCTACGCCTATCTTCTTCACACCAGAGAAACCAAATCGGGTCATCCTCTGTAATTATTTTTACCTTTTTCGCACCAGTGAGAGCTTCAAATCGCTTTGAAGCCGATCTTTCGCACCAGGTAATTATTTTTATCTTTTTTGTTCATTAGCTTTTTTTTTTTTTTCTTTCTCTTATTTAAGTTTCAATAAGCTTTGTGTTTTTTTTTTTCTTCTCTAATTGTTGTAAACGCAGAGTTTGGAGAGATTATTAAGATTATTGCTTATTTTTGTATGAGATTATTGATTTCCATTTTATTTGGATTATGAATTAGTTACATTTGGATTATGTCACTAATTTCAATTTCATTTGGTTTGAAAATGAGTTAACTTCCTTTTTTATTTGGTAATCTCTGGTTGATTATAATGATTATTATATCAGATTTGATCACACCCCTGTATATCAAATTTGATCACTCAATTTTTTCTTACTTGATTGAGCCAGTTAACTAGTGGACATGGAAAATATGGCCCAACTGTATTGGCATGGTTAGGAGATTGTGATATCTATTTTGTTTGCATCTTTGTTGATTGATCTAGCTTAAAGACTCATAGAATGGAGTGATGCAGCATAGATACGATTCTTGGAATATTTAACTTATGCTACAAGCACGTTTCTACTACTAAAAATTTCTTAATTACTGAAGTATCATTTTTTTAAAAGAAAGATCAGCTGAATTTTCGTAATCATTCATATCTTAACACTTTGGTAAGATGTTGAGTATAATTTATATGGATCTTGGCTACGATTTGAAACAATAACAAATGATTAAGGAAATATTTACATGAAACAAAACTGATTTTATGAATGAGTTGCGATTGCAGATATAAGTCATGATTTCTGGCACATAGTTATTAGAATGAGTTGGGATTGCAGATATAAGTCATGATTTCTGGCACATAGTTATTATGCATATCTTATGCATTCAGTTGTGCAGGGTCTGGGACTACCTTGGTGGGGCCAGGACTTATATAGACCATTAAACCTTTTCTGTTTTATTTGTTTTTAGGTACAATGTTGTCATCGAGTACAAATGATATTCCCATCCAATGTGTATGTGGCGCTTATATGTAGCCAAATATATATCGTTTAGAAAAAAATCCAAATAGAAAATATTAAAAATGCTATAATATCAAAGTTTGTTTACAACAATCCTAACTAAATGCTATAATATCAAAGTTTATAGTATAGTAAATTTAATTTCGAATGACTTCATGATTATGTGGCTATTTTATAAGATGATGAGTTTTGTGGAAACTTTGTTTGGGACGATGATATACAATCTAGTAGCTCAAATTAGAAACTAAATGCTAATGTTCGAGAGTTGAAGTTCAATGTAAATGATATATTCAATATTTTAATTGAAATGCAACAAGAAGACAAGCAAAGAACTCTCATGAGACAAAAAACAATTGATTACCTATGTATGCTTGTTATAGCTTTAGGAGGTGTTTTAGTTTTTTTAAAGATAATTTAGAATGTTTCATTTGTTATTTAAGAATCTGTAGTTGAAATGTAATATTTATGTTTTTTGGGTGAACATTTAATTGTAATGTAATTTTTCATATTTTTTTTTAAGGAACCTTTAATGAAACGTAATACTTGTGTCTACAAACTCTTTGGTTTGATATCCAGAAAGGTGAATGATTAAACATGTTTAGATCTAATAAAATATATTCACTAAAATATTAGTCACACATACAAAAATGGATTAGTAAGTATTAAATAACTCTGCTACATAAAACTACAAAAGAGCTATAAATAGAAGAAGCATGAGATGCAAAAAAAGGTACTTAGAACAAAATGATAGCACAATTAAAATATTTCTAAAGACAACATATCCTTGATGTGTTAACTTTTGGCATCTCAATGCATAATCCAGCTAAGATCAAAACAAAATCAAAATTATGTACAAACTCAAAATCAAAACATCCACAAGCATTACTTGTAAGCTCTAATCGCATCAAGTAGCAAAAACCCGTAATCCAAAACCATATTGAAAAAACTTATCAGACAAAAGCTAAGGACCCTAAAACACATAACACCACCTTTGGTATCTATTTTGTTATTGCATTGCACTTGATTGTCAATCCTGCAAAATTGTATTTTTATTAAGATCAACCATCTAAATAAAAAATCATTTTATAAAAAATATAAACTAGCAAATTACTATCATTTACACTTACATATTGCAGTACCAACTTGAAATGCCATTTCATCTTCAGATGATGATTCTGAATGGATATTGTTGTCATTTATTGTAGATCTATAACAAATTCACCAAAAATGATTCATTTTTTTTATATCAATAAAAGAAGACAAGACAAGTTTTAAAAAAAATGTATGAAATTACCTTTCACTCAACTTGGGACAATTTCTTTAATCGCGTGCTTGCCTCTGAAATCTACATCCTCGATAAAGTCTATTTCTTAATTTTGCAATCTATTTTTCAGATTTAATTTTTTTCCACATCCTTTTGATCTCACATGTAAATGATTGCTAATAGTTGAGGGCTATTTTGAACTTTTGCTAACTGATTGTGACATGACATTCTTACTTCTGTTAATTTCCTTAATTTTTCCTTGTATCACTTTCAACTCATTCATAAAGAAAGAAGATCCTTCCCCAGTGAAAGATGCATCATCAACTAAAATAGAAGAGAAATTGGATAAACTTGCATGTTGTGTCATCAATGGCATTTCATGTGGATAATTCATTTATTGACCATAATTCTCCTCTAGTCCTGTTTTTACATCTTTTGTTTATCTCATCAAAATGTATTGGCTTTGTAGATGTATTACTTGTCTCAGACGGAAAAATGTCAACGTATGCCTACATGGGATTCCGTTGAACTCAAATTGTCTGCAGCTACAAGAAACAACATATGCCTGCTTGTTAAAACAAACATGTATGCATCTTGTTGGAGTGTTCCAATCAGGCCTCTGTACATTATAAAGAATAATGTCATCATCTTCAAATGTATTACTTATAGTATAAGCGGTACTTTCAAACATCTCATTTTGGAAAAGTTTAGAATTCTGCTTTGTGTATACTTCCACAATTTGTTTCTCCATAGCCCATAAAGATTTCAGTTTAGATTTTTCATTAACATCGATATGATCTGCAACTAACTCTTTATGCCACTGATGGCTAACAGTTCTATTAAAATGATTGATAAAGTCCATCAAAGAATTTCTTTTTGACATGTATTTCTTGAAAAAAGAATGCAAACTTTCAGTTCTCTGACTACTGCTCATTCCAGCATTAAATTATTTATTGACATATGCCGGAATTCATTTTTCATGAATCTCATAGATTTCACATAACAAGTCATTGCTTTCCAATTTAGTTTCATGTATCAAATTCATCCAACATACTTCAAATTCTTCAACTGTCTTAGAGTTAAATATTGTTTAATTGTTGGTAATTGTCTCAGTACACTATCAAGTCAATCTTTACAGAAAACTTGTTCAAAATGTGTCATATACAATACCGAGGAATTGTTGATGGAAAAACTTGAGCTATGACTTTTATCATTGCAGAATCTTGATCAGTAATAATCACTTGAGGATCACAAGTTAATGTAGCATCTAACAACTTACTGAATAACCAAATAAAAAATTCTGTTTTTTCATCACTTAAAAATGCACATCCAAAAATAATGGTTTGACCGTGATGATTTACTTCTGTAAGTAGAGCAAAAATCATATCATACTTGTTAGTGTTGTAAGTTTTATCAAATACTATAACATCGCCAAAAGTACCGTATGATCTCTTCGCAATAAGATCTGCCCAAAAGCATTGCACAAGCCTATTTGCTTTATCAAGCTCAAAGTCGAAAAAAAACAAATAATATTGAAAATAAAATAAAAAGAAAAATTCTACCAAGTTTTCTGCATCAAAATCTCTTTTATCTCCTTTCATTTTTGTTTTATAATTCCTTAAATATTTTTCAGTAAAATAAATATTTTCAGGACTACCATATTCAATCTCCATGATTCGAATTTGTTGGCATGTTAGTATATTTGTTGAAGATAGTTGTTCATTTAAAGCTTTCTTCGTGATAGAAATACCCCTATGTAACCTTAGTAAATGTACATTTGTAGGAGTTGAAAGAGTATGTTTATGCTCTTCTACAAATGAATTAACTATCCAATTTAGACTCATTTGTCTCTTTACCAATGCTAGCTTTGCTTTATACCCTACTCGAACAATTGCTCGATTCCTTTCACATGTTCGTGTGATAGAATTGTTTAATCTTTTTTTTTTAAATCATTTGTTGTCATTCTTTAGAGCAAACAAGTTGTTTCCAAATTAATTCATTTGTTACAGGTTTTTTCTTGCTATTGCCCACCCTCGCACTAAATGCTCATTCCTACGCATATGCATTGTAGAAAGCGAAGGCCTCTTCAATTGATTGAACTTCTTGTGCAACTTTAGGTTTTTTTTCTTTCGCAATTGCTGGAGTAAATAATTGAGTTTCAGAGCTAGATTCTTCCATTTCTTAGAAATAAATTATACCAAATGAAATGGAATTCAATAGCAAGATGGTTGTCCATAGGGAACTAATTCATAATCCAAATAAAATGGATATCAATAATCTCATACAAAAATAAGCAATACTCATTTTGATTTTAATCAAAATAAGCAACAGATGATTAATAAATACTCTCAATCTTGATATACATACTTAAATTATAATCAACGAAAAAACTATAATCAACTTATCAATTTAACATAAAATATAAATTAGAGAAAGAAAAAAAAAAAACTCTAATGAACAGAAAAGATAACAACTAATTACCTGGTGCAAAAGATGGGCTTTAAATCATTATGGCTTTCTCTGGTGCAAATAAAGTAAAAATAATTACGGAGGAAAGATGATGTGGTTTGGTTTCTCTGGTGCGAAGAAGGACTCTACGTGTTGGTTTCTCTAGTGCAAAAACGCACCGTCTGCGTCTCAGCTTTCTCTGGTGTGAATTTGGTATCTGCATCTTAGCTTTTTTAAATGGCGAAAAAGATAACCTCTGCATCTTAGCTATTTTAAAGTGCGAAGAAGATAGAAGAATGAGTGAAAGCCGAGCTTCAAAGCTGAATGAGAAAAAAAACCCAAGTGAAAGTGAAACGCACTGTTTGGATTCAGCAAATTAAAAAGATCAAAATTGAATTTAATTTTGACCAAAATTGAAATCGGACTCTAAGTGGACTCTAAGGCAATGTTTGTTTGACCGGATAAGGGAGGAGACTGGATTTCTACGGTCTCATCGTTCGGCGATTGGTGCTAGCAAGAAAATCTGATTCTTCATTTAGTCCAACTCTTTGTAGGATAAAAAATCCTCCCTCCCCTGTAGAATTATGAGAACGGGACTAGGATTTCTAATTTCTCTCTAAACTCTTATGTGGTTGTATTTTCATTCCTCTCCCTTCGGCTTCTCCTTTGCGGCAGCACCAGAACACCAAAACTCCAGCTGTTCCTCTTCTCCCTCACGGCTTCTCCCTCACGGCAAAACTAGAACACCGAAACTCCAGCTGTTCCTCTTCTCCCTCAACAGGTTTCTTCATTTTTTTTTCTTCAAATTTGGTTTTTTTTCTGTGGATTTTTTATTTTGATTGGTGAATGTTTATTTACTCCTATTGAAAGTGCTCCATTTGTTCGTCATCTTCATAAACCTTCACCAGTTTTTGTCAATGTTTATTTGTTTCTGTTCATCATTTTTTTTGTTTCTCCATATTCGACTTCTCCTGAACAGAATCTGTGAAAGTAGTCTCCCCCTTGTCGCCCTCCACATGTTCGATGAAATTCCTCGTAGAGACCATGTTTATTGGGCTTCAATTATTACTGCCCATAACCAAGCAGATCTTCCCCATCGAACTCTCTCCATGTTCGCATCTATGTTCATGATTGATGGGTTGCATCCTGACTATTTTGTGTTTGCAAGCCTTGTCAAGGCTTGTGCTTGCTTGGGTGCATTTAGACAAGGAATTTGGGTTTGGTTAAAATCAATATATAGGTTTGACTGATTAAATTGAATGGTTTTTCTTTCTATGGTCAGGGTGCAATTCATATATTATATATGAAGAGGAGGTTTGTTATAAACCCCGACAATCGGGTTATTACAGACCTCGACCCTTAATTCCAATTTCAAAAATCCAACTTGGTTTTTTCAATTGAAATCACAATTGCGCACAGGTGATCAGCACGTGCGCGTTGGCCACCAATTCCCCCCGACACCCCCCCCCCCCAATTCGCCCAAAATTTCCCCCGATCGAGCCATCCCTCCCTCCCTCACACACAGAGCCCTCCTTCCCTCCCTCTCGACCAAAGCCTCGCTGGAGGTAACCGGTATCCTCAAAATCATCAACATATTCGATAGAGCCTCGGCCCCCGGCGATCGCACGATCTTCCACGGATCTAAGCACAAAGCCCTCGCTCCCTCCCCAGCGTCGTTGAGCCTCAATTGGCTCCCTACCCGAGCCCAGAGCCTGTCGGGTGATTATCCTCCATCGCCATGCACGAACCTCCCCCAGCAGTGCAGAGCCCAAGCCATGCAATCGAGAGTCTCGGCCCCAAAACCCCCCACCCACCCCATCGCTCGAGTCTAGAATTTATGAATTTGGAATTTATGAATTTTTACAGAATTGTAAATTGTATTGTATGCTTTTCAATGGAAAAATTGTATATGTTGATGATATTGGAACCGGGCATGAATGCTGCTATGTTGATGAAATTGGATTGGTCCTTTTATGGTTACTCATGTTTTTTCATATGGTGTAAAAATTGAATTGCAACACCAGGCACCTTGGTTGGCGCCTGGGGGATCGCCTGGCAGACTCTGCCTGCTCGACTGTGCAAGCCAAACAATAAAAAAATTAAAAAAAATTTGGAATTGCAGCACTAGGCGCCTTGGTTGCCGCTTGGGAGATCGCCTGGCAAGCTCTGCCTGCTGGGCTGTGCAAGCCAAAAAAAAAGTGGTTGTAGATTTGATATCAATGTGTAATTTTTGAAAAATTATGTAGATTTGTTTAAATGATATTGTACTTGGTTTTAGATAACAAGTGGTTGTATCAAATGAAGATAACTAGTTATGATCTTAACTCTACTTGCATAAATTGAGAGGAAATTCATTTGCCACAAAAAAATAAATAAAAGACATTTCATTATCCCAGAGATAGACAAAACAAAAAGTCTCACTAATTAAAATAGACAAAACATTAAATGTCTCACTAATTAAAATAAAGTCTATAAAATAATGGATCATAAACATAAATGATCCCAGAAATTAAAAACATCATCAGGAGCTAATTTGAGTGTTTTAAATAAGACATATAATAAATTAGCTGTTGTATTAGCTTCTCTACTTGTACATTTAATTTTTCAATCTTCAAAAAGCAATGAGATACCAGTAATATTCTAGTTGAGCAAGTGCAATATTTATACCACCAATAACATCCATCTTTCCCTGCTCACCGCTTCATCCATTGGAGTCTTATCATGATTGAACATTAATCAATTGCCAAAATTTTTTATCCATATAAAAAAGTGCACCAAATTACCAGCTTCTATTTTCATCACTCTAATTTGTTGACATGTTGGGATATTTGCTATTGCTAACTGTTGGCTTAAAACTCTTTTTGCTACCGACACATTCCTATGTTACCTTAACAAATGCACTTTAGTTGGAGTTGCAAGAGAATGATTATGCCCTTCTACAAAAAGACTAATAGCCCATTTGTCGCTTAACCACTGTCATCTTAGCTTTGCAGCCAACTCGAATAATTCTTTGGTTGGTTTTTTTCATCTGATCTTTCGATTGTATATTTTTCACTCTTCTTATAATAGTCATTTCTCTGGCCTTCTTTAAAGCAAACAAATTGTTTCCACACTAGCTCACCTTTTTTTCTTTTGCTATTGTTAACTCTTGCACTAAATCCACACTGTCTAGCATATACATTATAAAAATCGAATGTATCTTCTACAATTGAAAATTCTTGATTAACATTTGGTTTGATCTCATTTGCAACTTGTGGAATAAAACACTGTGTTTCGCTATCATCTGACATGTTGTTGCAACAATAAGCTAAAATTTCTGAAAATCATAGAATGAGTATAAATTAATCCCTAAATAAATACCAAACTAAAAAAAATATGCAGAGCATTATTATTTGTCATTATTAATTCTTTTTGTATTCCTTAAGCTCCAAATTACCAAACCAAAAAAAAATATGGAGAATATTATTATTTGTATTTCTTAAGCTCCAAATTACCAAACCAAAAAAAAAAAAAATTATGCAGAGCATTGAACATGAAAATTTGGTTTATTTCCTTACTGATATAACTCAATCAACCATTGAACATGAAAAGTTGATTTATTTCCTCAAAAATTACAATTAAAATGAAAAGCAACCAGTATTTCCACCAATTTGTGCCCGATTTTAAAATCATCAACATAGCAGCAATTATAATTTTTCCATTCAAAATCATACAATTTGCAATTTTTCAGTTTTACTGAAATTCTTAAATTCTAATATGTCTCTGCAATTTACAATTTAATCTATTACAATTTACAACACATTTTTCTCATGTCTATGCAATTTACAATTTACCGCACAATCAATTTCCTCAAACATGTCTCTGGGAATATGGGATGTGCGCAGATTCCAAACCTGGGTTTATCACTGCAAGACATAAAAAAAAGTGTTAAAATTTGTTAAATTCCAAACCTGGGTTTATCACTAATTGCATAAAAAAGACATAAAAGTATAAAATTGAAAAATACCATGTTGAGGGACCGGTGTGCGGTGAGGGACAGGCCACGGGTGGGGAGGTTGGGCTGTCATGGCTCTGCATGGCTGGAGGATGTTTCATAAATTCTAGACTCGAGCGATGGGGTGGGTGGGGGGTTTTGGGGCTGAGACTCTTGATCGCACGGCCTGAGCTCTGCACGGCTGGGGGAGGAGGTTTGTGCACAGCGACGGAGGATAATCACCCGACAGGCTCTGGGCTTGAGGAGGGAGTCGATTGAGGCTCGGCGAGGTTGGGGAGGGAGCGAGGGCTTTGTGCTCAGATAAGTGGAAGATCTTGCGATTGCAGGGGGCCGAGGCTCTATCAGATCTGTTGATGATTTTGAAGATACCAGTTACCTCTGGCGAGGCTTCGGTCGGGAGGGAGGGAAGGAGGGCTCTGTGAGTGAGGGAAGGAGAGAGGGCTCGATCGAGGGAAATTTTGGAAAATTTTGGGCGAATTGGGGGGTGGGGGGGTGTTTGGTCGGGGGGGATTGGTGGCCAGCGCGCACGTGATCAGCAGCATGTGTGCGCAATTGTGATTTCAATTGAAAAAACAAGTGGGATTTTTGAAATTGAAATTAAGGATTGGGGTCAGTAATAACCCGACTGTCGGGGTTTATATCAAACCTCATACTAAGAGTATGTGTATATGTAATTTTAATTATCATCTAATTTAATTCAGATTTAATATATTGTAATAGATTTTAGACATTCAATTGGTTTTTATGCTTTGGAGCCTTTTCATTTCTCTTCAACTTTGAGTTGCTGGATTAATGGGTCCGTATCATTTTGAAGTTTGGAATTTTATCAAGTATATCAGTGTTTTAATATTGATTTTATTGCTTTTTAATTTGCTCTCTGATAAACAGACTTTCCATTTGTTTGATGAGTTTTTTTTTCCTGTTTGTTTTGTTATTATGAAATAGCTGGTTATGAGGTAAGAGAAACTATGTTGTAAATTTTGGATTACAATATTATGGAAAATGAGTGGTTCTATGTGCAGGTTATCATAAATTTTAGCTGTTGAAACTTCATTGAAATTCATGCTATTAAATGTCTGGTTTGCTCTGTGTTCAAGAAGCTTCAGAGTTATTGCTAAAACTTGTACAGTTAAGAGAAGAGGAAAAGGAAATGAAGAAGAAGAGGAAACAAGAGAAGGCCAAGCAAAAAGCCAAACAGATGCAAAACATGTTGATCTAAGAAAGGTGTAAATATGGTGTTTTATGTCATGAAATTATGAATGTTGATGCGGGCATCATAGAGTCATATTCTAGCATTGGAACAAAAGATGATGACATCATCTTACCTAGTAAACCAGTGATGCGTTCTCGAGCTAAGAAGATCAAAGAGGGAATGCTTGGACTTGTGAAAAGAATTATGGATGAAGATCGATTCAAGTTTCCAAATGATTTGAACACTTTTCCGAGGCCTAATGATGATTTAAGCATGTTGTCCAA
>QANX01006000.1:35520-73439 GCA_003254975.1 Ochetophila trinervis
TCTCTTTATTGCAGGACTTTGATGTGAAATCAAAATTGCATGGCGTGCCTAGAACTATTAAATATGATAACGATGAGGAATTTTTGAGTCCCTTTGCAAAAGTTTTATGTGATGACACGTGGAGGATATTCAAACCAGGAGATTGGGATTGGGTATATTTAAGGAAGAAAAGGTTTCCTAACCTTAGGAAATCAAAGTTCGATGCTAGAGGAAATAAACCGTTTCAAGTGCTTCAAAAAGTCAATGACAACGCATACAAAATTGCCCTTCAGGGGGAGCACAATGAGTCCCCTATTTTCAATGTTTATGATATTTTTGCTTTCGATAAGGATTCAGATTCGAGGACGAATCTTTTTGAAGAGGAAGAGAATGATGCGGGCATCATAGAGTCATATTCTAGCATTGAAACAAAAGATGATGACATCATCTTACCTAGTAAACTAGTGATGCGTTCTCGAGTTAAGAAGATCAAAGAGGGAATGCTTGGACTTGTGAAAAGAATTATGGATGAAGATCGATTCAAGTTTCCAAATGATTTGAACACTTTTCCGAGGCCTAATGATGATTTAAGCATGTTGTCCAAGCAAGGGATGAAAGTCGTAATGATGCTCGAGAGTTGCGGAGACGAAACGGCATCATTTTAAAAATAAACAACTTAGAATGGCAATTTCGTAATTTAGCTATTTTCGGATTATAATGGCAGTTTTGTAATTATTTCTATTTTCGGATTATTTTTATTTAGGGTTAGTTTTTAGCCTTAGGATTACCTTCCTAATTTCCTTAGGATTACTTTCCTAATTTTCTTAGGATTAGTTTCCTAATTACTTTATGGTTTAGATTGATTCTTGATCTAACCCTAGTCCTTATATAAAGGGGGATCAATTCTTTTGTAAGAGAGATTTGAGTTTTTAATCAATTGAGAGAATTAATTTTCCTATTGCTCCCAGGAGTGTTCTTGCAAGGTGAGGAATCAATTTCTTCTTCTTGTTGCATTAGGAGTTGAATTATCTTATCAAAGTAGAAATACTTTGTGGCGATTATTCTTCTCTTTCCCTAGCCTTCTAATCCACGTTTTTAGATACAAGTTATCTAAGGGTTTGGTAGGGCGGGTTCTTGTTTTCCAATTACTGTTCAATATTTCTTGTGTGTTTGGGGTTTCGGATTCTTTAATCTTGGAGTTCCGCATCAAATGTCCTAAAGTCTCTTTTAAAAAAAACAAAACAAAATCTGAGTAGTTTTATATGTAATGTAAATGAAACATTTTATAGCAATTGTATTAAATGAAACATCTGAGTAGTTTATAAATTATTCATCAAAAAGTTCACAATAAATTAATGGTTGAGTGCGTATGTGTATTCTCTCTTCTGTTGACATTATTTTAACACAGAATATGAGTCTGATTAACAATGGTATTCTCTCCTCTGTTAACATATATATTTTAACACAATAAATTATTCATCAAAACATTCACAATAAATATGAGTCTAATTTTAATTCATATATATTATATATGCACTTATGTTTTTTAAATTTATAATTAAAAATATATTATAATATATTTTAAATATTATATTATTTAAATTAATAATTAAAATTATATTTTATAATATAATTTATAAAATATATTATTAAATTTTATTATATAATTTGAAATTGTAACAGAAGTTGAAAATTTTTTATTATATTCAAATACAATCTTATTGATTCTGATCCACAGCCCAAGTGAAGATCGAAATTGCACTCACTAGAGCACTTTTCTCTGTGTGTGTGTGTGGATGGAAGATTACGTGTCCGGTTTACTTTTCTAGTTGTTAATTGTTTTTTCTTTTCTTTTTGGTCCATAGAGCCATGTCCTACAGATATCAAATCCTTTTGATTTATCAAATCTGCTTTAGCTGGCATGAAAATCTAGTGGCATTAGATAGTATTTTTCTTTTTCTTTTCTTTTCTCTTCATTTTTTTTTGGAATACTTTTTTGTTTTATATAAAAATCAGTACATTTTTCTAGTAGAGAGTGAGAATTAATGTATATATTTGAACAAGAAAATCTAAATCCAAAATTCCAAATGGCTCTTCAATTTATTTTACTTTATTTTTTTCATTTATTTTCTCAGTTAGTTCATGTGTTCTTAGTACACACTGTATAGGAATATCTCTAAAAATTTTCCAAAAGAAGAAAAAATTTCCAACTAAAAGACATACAACTATTCAATCAATATTATCAATCTTTGGCCTGAGATTTGTTTCAGAGACGCACGGGGTATCAGCACAGGCTTGGCAAATACAATGGCCATGACAACAACAGTTTGGAAACCCTTGACAAACGCTGTTGCAATCGATCATACCGGGACACAGAAATGGTCCTCTCCCTTCAGCTCTTGGTATCCTCCACACTGGATTATTGCCTGCACACCCAATTTTTGTTTTAAGCCAGTAATTTGATGAATTATGAATAACAATTACTTATTACAAATATATATAAAATCATAAAATAAAATAAAAAATTATTAGGGCTGACATATTGCTACGACGAAGAAGACGACCAGAACAGCAAACTTCAGGGAACATTTTTCCATTCCGTTAATGGAAATCTACAGTGTTTGATTTGCAGGATTAATATGGAGCTCTTTGCAATATATTATATAAAGGGAAGGTCATCTTGTATTTACTTTCTTCTTTTACATTTATTTTTATCATTTTCTTTTTTTCTTTGTGGGCCATAGTAATCCTACATAAATCTTATCACATCCTTCTGATTTGTCAAATCTGCTTTAGAGGTGATATGAAATCCAGTGGCATTAGATATTTATTTTTCTACTTTCGGTCTTTTTGGAATACGTTTCGTTTTGATTTTGAAAATGGTCTTTCTTTAAAGTTTTTATTTTTTGGTGAATTTTGAAAATGTTAAAATTGATCTTTCAGATAACTTTTCATCCAATTTTTCTATTTCCTGTGGTAAAGTAAAAAGACGAATTTAATATAGAATAGCTTAAATGCTCTTAAAATAATTTTTTTTTTACATTTTATAATTATTAATGTATATATTTACTACTCTAAACAAACAACTTATTCTAAATTATATTTGATATTTTTCAAATATAAACTGTTATTATTAATTTATTATTGGTGATAAATTAATAACAATATTTTATTAATAATTATTATTAATGACAATATTTATTTTAAAATTATCAAATGTATATTATAATAATATGTTACTTTATAAATTTTAAGTTCTAAATAAAAAATTGATAATTTTATCACTTTATTATTAAAATATTTAATCACAATTTTTGCATATTCATGTTTCGTTTTATATGATATAGTTATATATTTACAATAATTAAATTTGATTTATTATATTTTAAAAAAATCTATTGATTTATCTTTATAAAATAAAATAAAATTTTTATATAAAAATATTATTCTAATCAATAAGAAAATATATATTTTCATAGAGAAAATTAAGAGAAAAACAAATATAGAAAAAGAAGTAAGAAAGACTAGCCTATGTAAACTGAGCAAAGCTTAACAAAAAATTAAAATTCCCTCCTTAACCCAATATTTGCTTACCAATTAACGACAAAAAAACAAAAATAAATAATATCAAAGCTCCCACTACAAACAAAATGGCGGATGTCTAATTAGATTAAACTATTATTTTAAAAATAGATAAAATGTAATTATTCTATATTGTTTAGAAATAAAAATGTTTTAAATTTTTTCAAGTATAAATAGGCGGTATTCAAATTGAAATTGGCATGAGCTTTAAATTGGAAGCGCAACAAGCATTTTGGAATCCTTTCACTTATAAATTGAAGCTTCATCAACATTGAAAATAATCTCTCGATTAACACACAAGTACAACAAAGACTACTTAGTTAATTCTCGTTAGAATTTACTTTAACTAGTAAAGTGTTAATCGATTAAGACAATTGTTTAAATCCTTTGATCTTGAAAGCAATTGTTACATTTTAATTACTTTGTTCTCTATAAGTAAGACAATTGTTTGAGTAGTTTGATTCAATTGGCGCATCTTTTATTTTCTTTGAACTATTATAGGTTTGAAGTGGCATGCTCGCACACTAGGACACAATAGATAGATGAGATTTATTCCAACATATCTTTTTGGCACGCTTGGTGGGACTACAATTTCGACTAAGGCGATGGTGTAGACTCGCTCAAAGACTCAGGAATTCGACACCCACGGCAACATTTGCAACCGAAACGTGTCAAATGAAGATGGTTAGGAAGTGGAGTGTAATGCTACACTCTTTCTCCAACCAATATTGTCTCCAATTTAGCCATCGCACTTCAGACGGTATGGAGTTTTTGGTTAGACTTCCTAAGGGGTCACCCATCCCAGGAATGCTTCCACTGAAGCACGCTTAACTCTGAAAAGACCTTGGTTATTAAGAGAATGTTCACTTTATATTTGAACTATTACTGTTTGAAACCCTTCCACACCCGGGTGATGTGGGATTGGACACCGATCTCTGCTAGTAAGGTAGCCTGCTAGTGCCCTGCACCTGCCCACACTTATCCTGGCTCCAGATCCTGGTCGTCACAATCCACCCCCTTTGGGTCCAACGTCCTCGCTAGCACATTTCCGGCTAAGTACAGGCTCTGATACCATTTGTAACGCCACACTCTCACTCCAACCAATATTTTCTCCAATTTAGTCACCGCACTTCAGACGGTACGGAGTTTTTGGTCAGACTTTCCAAGAGGTCACCCATCCCAGGAATGCTTCCACTGAAGCACGCTTAACTTTAAAGTTCTTTTCAACTCTGAAGCCAAACGCTTTAAAAAGGTCTTGGTTATTAAGAGAGTGCTCACTTTACATTTGAACCATTACCATTTGACACCCTTCCACACCCGGGCGATGTGGGATTGGACACCGATCTCTTCCAGTAAGGTAGTCTGCTAGTGCCCCGCAGTCGCCCACACTTACCCTGACTCCAGATTTTGGTAGTCACAATCCACCCCCTTTAGAGCCCAGTGTCTTCGCTAGCACATTTTCGGCCGAGTACAGGCTCTAATACCATTTGTAACGCCACACACTCTCTACAACCAATATTGTTTCCAATTTAGCCATCGCACTTTAGACGGTATGGAGTTTTTGGTCAGACTTCTCAGGGAGTCACCCATCACATGAATGCTTCCACTAGAGCACGCTTAACTCCAGAGTTCTTTCCAACCTTGAAGCCAAATACTCTGAAAAAGCCTTGGTTATTAAGAGAGTGCTCACTTTACATTTGAACCATTACTGTTTGACACCCTTCCATACCTGGGCGATGTGGGATTGGACACTAATCTCTGCCAGTAAGGTAGCTTGCCAGTGCCCTGCACCCGCCCACATTTACCCTGGCTCCATATCTTGGTCGTCACATGGAGGCTAGCAAGACCTTAGACACGACAGAGGCGACTCCTCGAGATTTAATCCGTGAGCTATCCCGGAAGATGGAAACATACTTGAAGACTTTGCAGCAGATGGTGCAAGGCATCATGGAATTGCTGCGCTAGCAGATGCAGATGACCCAAGCTGCGTCGAATGGAGCAAGACCGACTAATGGCTAGGAGGAACAACAGTTGTAGGCCTTTCAGGCTGTACCCAATGGAAACACGCTAATGACTGAAACACCGGCCTTTGGGGCCGGGTCTAATGGAAATGATGTGAGGATGGTTATACCTGAATGGGTCCAACTTTACATTTCCTCACCGGCTAGGAACCATATTCAAGCCGGGGGACATGCTGACAACCAATGCCAAAACGTGAGGGATGGTTGGGAGGAACATATGACGCAATCTTTCCAGGCTGTACACAACGTGCATGGAATGAGAGTGGACATCCAACCATATGTTAACTTGCCAGCTCGTAACTAGATTCATGATGGAAGGACATGCGGAACACTTTGGACAAAACTTTAGGAATGAACACTATAAAGCTCAAGCCTATTAGGCAGACTTCTATGCTCCGGCGTAGAGGAATGGACAAAATTGGATGACCAATGGCTAAGGCATAGATTGGGAGGCCGTCGAGACCATCATCCAATATATGATAGGTCCTGCTTTTAGAATAACTGGACTCCCATCTTATAAGAGACCTTACCCTGACGTTGTCAACCAGATTGAATTTCCTAAAGGATTCAAATTTCCTGACTTCACCTTATTTTTTTGGCGAAGAGAGACAATCCACTGTGGAGCACATATGTCGCTTCACTATCTAGTGCAGAGAAGCAGTAGCCAGCAATTTTCTAAAGTTGTGACTGTTTGCTAATTCTTTGATAGGTTTAACTTTCACCTAGTACATCAATTTGCAACCAAATTCAATCCATAGTTAGTAATAATTGGAGCAGAAGTTCCACAAGCAGTTCTACAAGATTGAGCTGGAGATCTCCAGGGATGACTTATCACGTCTACGACAGATCGAAGGAGAGTCGGTATATATGTTCATAGCTTGATTTAAAAAAGTGAGGATCATATGTCACTTGGACATACCAGAAAAGGAGTTCGTCAAATTAGCACAAGACGAACTGAGCTACAAGCTCCAAAAGAAGTTTGATGGGACGAAATTCCATAACTTGTTTGAATTGGTCTCTTTAGCCACTCGATATGAAGGCATCTTGAAAGAGGAGTTACTAGAGAAAGAACTCGTTCAGAAGGTCATATTACAAGGATCCAAATACTGAAATTCACGTGGTAGAGGTTGAGGACCATGAAAATGTAGATGGAATTGTTGAAGTGGACGTGGCAGAGGTAGTAGCCACTCATCCATACGTTACAAAACTCTTGCTAGGCCAAAAAGGAGCCAGAAACTTCCATAGCTGGTGATGGACACAAGGAAGAATCGGGCTGAACTAGAGAAGGTCTACAGTTTTGACATCTCAAAAGCTGATTAGAGTTTTTACCATTTATTGGCCGACAAGGTAATTAAATTACCTGACGACAATATTTTGCCTAAAGCTAAAGAGATGAAGAATAAGCCATACTATAAATGGCATGGCATATGGTCGCACCAGAATATCAATTGCGTAGTCTTCAGGAATACTATTCAAACATTGATCGAGAATGAGACACTGAAATTTGTAACGCCACACTCTCTCTCCAACCAATATTGTCTCCAATTTAGCCACAGCATTTCAGACGGTATGGAGTTTTTTGTCAGACTTTCCAGGGGGTCAGCCACAGGAATGCTCTCACTGGAGCACGTTTAACCCCAGAGTTCTTCCAACCCTGAAGCCAAATGCTCTGTAAAGGCCTTGGTTATTAAGAGAGTGCTCACTTTACATTTGAACCATTACTGTTTGACACCCTTCCACACCCAGGCGATGTGGGATTGGACACCAATCTCTGCCAGTAAGGTAGCCTGCCAGTGCCCCCTACACCCGCCTACACTTACCTTGGCTCCAGATCATTGTCGTCACAATCCACCCATTTTAAGGCCTAGTGTCCTTGCTGGCACATTTTTGGCCGGGCATAGGCTCTGATACCATTTGTAACGCCACACTCTCTCTTCAACCAATATTGTCTCCAATTTAGCCACCGCAGTTCAGACGGGGTATGGAGTATTTGGTCAGACTTCCCAGGGGGTCACTCACAGTAATGCTCCCACTAGAGCACGCTTAACCCCAGAGTTCTTCCAACCCTGAAGCCAAACGCTCTGAAAAAGTCTTGGTTATTAAGAGAGTGCTCACATTACATTTGAACCATTACTATTTGACACCCTTCCACACCCGGGCAATGTGGTATTGGACACCAATCTCTGCCAGTAACGTAGCCTGCCAGTGCCCCCTACACCCGCCCACACTTACCTTGGCTCCGGATCATTGTCGTCACAATCCACCCATTTTAAGGCCTAGCGTCCTTGCTGGCACATTTTTGGCCGGGCATAGGCTCTGATACCATTTGTAACGCCACACTCTCTCTTCAACCAATATTGTCTCCAATTTAGCCACCGCAGTTCAGACGAGGTATGGAGTTTTTGGTCAGACTTCCCAGGGGGTCACTCACAAGAATGCTCCCACTGGAGCACGCTTAACCCCAGAGTTCTTCTAACCCTGAAGCCAAACGCTCTGAAAAAGTCTTGGTTATTAAGAGAGTGCTCACTTTACATTTGAACCATTACTATTTGACACCCTTCCACACCCGGGCAATGTGGGATTGGACACCAATCTCTGCCAGTAAGGTAGCCTGCCAGTGCCCCCTACACCCGCCCACACTTACCTTAGCTCCGGATCCTTGTCGTCACAAATTCCTTGAGAAATGGAAAAAAATAATGGAAGTGGATGTTAATCCTTTTCTATTAGCAGAAAAGAACATGATTTTGGCCAATATCTCAGAATTCACGAAACCCAGAGTTAGGGTAGACCTGCGATAAACGTCATCTGAAAGAGTTTGGAAGAGAGATGTCAAGCTTAGAAGGGAGTATTCGGCCAAAAATGCTGAATATCTTTCTAAGGTGCTTTGTATTTTGGTACAAGCACGAGGTTGAGGAATGAGTAATAAAAAGTCCGGTAATGAGTAAAAAGCTCAACATGTCAAAGCCACCATTGGAAAGTCGCAGCCAAAATTCTAATTTCCAACGTTTGGGACCGAAGTTGCATGATGGATCAGCGAAGCTAAGCAATCGACACCATGGGGGGCAAAGTGAGTCAAAGCTCTAAGTCACTTTTTCAAAAAACCATCCGACGAGATTGGTTTCTCATAAGATCGAGAAGTTAAAAACTTTTAGGCCATCAATTACAGAGGTAGACCATTTGTACCGTGCATGATATGGGTATTATCAACCACCTACCAAAACTCAAAAAAGGGGGGATGCAACGCCAGCATGCCAAGGCGAAAAGATTGGCTGAGGAAGCAAAGACTCTTGAGAAGGCTATTGAAAAATAGCTTATAATGATAGCTTGACTAAAAAAAAAGGATGATAATGTGCTTAAGGAACTAGAGTCACAACTCTGTGGTATGGAGGGAAAACCTGAAAATCTGAAGAAGTTGGCTGCAGTTCTAGCTCAAAACATGATCGCCTTATCTGGAGCTTCAAGAGTGAATAAGCGACTTAAAGTTTACGTTAGAAAGCAAAGCGCTGAGGTGATCTCATACTTGAAAGACTTGGATGAGGATATAAAAGAAGAATACATGGTAGCTTTTTCAACTGACAAAGCCTTAACGATTAAGTTCAGAACTATGGATGAGGTAGCATTCAACATGGTTGCTATTCTACCGCTGACGTTCGAAGCTCATCCCAACTAGGCAAGCGTGATGGAATGAGATGTTGTCGAGATTGGAGATGTCAAGGCGGAAATTGTAGAAGGGTCTAATTCTTCAAAAAAGGAGCCAACTCATTCTAGCTCCCAGCAGATAGTGTTTGAAAAGCCAACTGAAAGGATAATGCAACATTTGAAGCCTCTTTACATCATCGCTAATTTCAATGGAGTACCTATAAACAAAGTTCTAGTGGACAATGGAGCAGCGGTAAATATCTTACTGGCTTCCATGTTAGCTAAACTATGTAAAGTGAGCGTGATCTCGACCCAACTGAATTAACAATCAGTAACTTCCAAGGAGGAAAATCTACCATGACCGCATTCTTTATGGTAGAGTCCAGATCCAGTTACAATGAATTAATGGGGTGAGATTGGATTCATGCAAGCTTGTGCGTGCTTTCCTCGTTACACTAGGCTTTATGGTTTTGGAACGGTGAAAAGGTTGAGGTGGTTCAGGTTGATAGTTGGCCTTTGCGGTTGAGGCTTGGTACTATGAAGATGAAGTTGGTCTCGTCCAATTTTTTGGCAACAACAAACATGGCTGTCTTGTAGGGGTTACAACTTGGAATGATGTGAGGGTGCTTCGCAAGATGGTGAAAAAGGTTTGTGATGAGTTGGCTTGACCAACAATTGCCCAGATATCACAGCTAAACACAAAAAATTTCCAATGAATATAAATCATAATGAAGAAGAGAAAATGATGGCAGTCCATACCACCATCATAAAACTTGTGGCGTACATGGTAGAAAAGAAGTTGGAAAACAATCCAACCATTGATTTGGCCCAATGTATTGTGGAGGATGACTCTGACGTCGAATTAGAATTCATCTTTGATGACATCCATTTCTTCAAGTTATCCAATGACACATTGCACCGCTGAATTATCTATTCGGCTAGTGATTTCTTACTTCTAGCCATTTTAGTTTTTTCCTTGGTGTGAACAAGTCTCTCTCCGAAAGAATGAGCCTGGGTATAGAATAGCTTGGAACGATCAACTCTCTCTTTAAAGTTAGTCTCTGCAATTGATAGCCTTTCTTTCAACCCCTTGATTTCAATTGCTAGAGCAGTGGCTTCTTTTTTCTCCGCCGAATGGTCAGCATGCAACGACGCGAAGTCAGCTTAGAGGGTAGAGAGTGAAGTAAAAATTGTCTCAGCCTCATCAATATCACATCATGTAAATAAGAAAGAATCCACATCTTGATCAAAGGAAGCATGAAACTCAGCGGCACAAGAACAAAAATTATCATCAAGTAATGAAGTTTTGCCAAGAATTTCAAATGACTTGAGTAGCTTGCCCTAAACATCATCGTCAATAAGAATGTCAAAACCTCTATCAAAGAAGTTGCTGACATAGTCTAATGCTTGTTGGAATGTATAAGTCTCAGAATCATCTGAATCGGCCTCAATGATAGTTGGAACTGCTACGATCGGAGTATGAGGGATTGGTCCAAGTAATTTTTCAACATCAAGAAAAGTATTCTTTCCAAGATCAAGCTCGTCCAAAAATATTATATTTTCCTGTGATATAGATGATAAGTATAAGTTACCATCTACAAAACAACATGGAGTGTTAGAAAAAAATAAAGTACCTAGGAATTGTTCTTTAGTGGATCCTCCATGGTGGGATGCAAGGCTGAAAGAGATGCGTGAGGCATCAAAAGCACCCTAGAAGGTGTGATTAGAGGAGAGGACGAGTGATTGCCCAAAGATTGATCGACCTGTCATAATTCAAAGAAAATTTGTGAATACACCTGCATGCGCAATTAAAAGAATAAATTAAGGATGGTGTACCTCTATTGTAACAACATCATGGCATATATATGTCACTGGGGACAAGTCACCATGAGAAGAAAAAGCAATAGCCTTTTGGTCCTCAAAAGCATTGTGTGGTTTTTTTTGCATTATTTGAAAGTCAGTATGGTACTTAATTAAATCTGAATGGTAATGCAGAAACGTACCTGGTTTAGAATGACAGATTCATCCCATCTTTTTCACTTCTTAGAAGTAGTCTCGTCAATAGGTGATGTAGGTGGATGTTGGGCATTAGACATGGATTCTGCAAAAGAAAGTGTTTTAATGTTAACCTAAGCACATTAAGCAAAGACTAGTTTGCATTAAGAGACTTACCATCGTCTAGAGTCTGGCATGAAGATAGAGACAGCAATAGATTAGTTGGAAGTAAAGAACAAGCATTAGAAGCTTTGGTAGTGGGATCATGTTTGGAGAAAACACGTGCAACTATATCCTTGGCATGACATCTAAACATGAAGTTTGTAATTTTATTCCACCATTCATCAAAGTGTCGAGTCACTTGGGGATTGCACATAAAATGGATGTATTTGAAAGAGTGGCTAGACCATTTGAATGGGATATTGCACTTTTCAAATTCATCAATGGTAGAAAAGGATGACCGATGTATGCAGCATAGATTGTATGAAGACACCTATGGCACGGGAATAGCTTGACAAAGTCCAAACTGCGGAGCAACAAAGTTTGGGTAGTAAACTTCCACACCACACATATTAGATTTGAACCTTCAGCCAAAAGGAAATCTCGATTGATTAATATTCTAGACCTAATAATTTTTAGCGACATCATATGTGAAAGGTTGTCTTCTACACTGGGATTAGGTTCAAGTGTAGAGTCCAACCAAGGAGGGATAAATGAATATTTGGTTAGCTCAGAAAATGCCTCTGGAGCCTTGCGATAGGTGGAGTAGAAAAAGTCAAAGCAATCTGTGGCAGAAATGACCCGACAAGCCCATGTGTAGAATTTGCTGTCCAAGAAGTATATTAGGCTGACAATTTGTGAAAGAAGGCCACTTCTTAGGGAAATAAGTATGGAGCTAAAGCTGCAATATCCATAGAGGGCCGGAGTGGTGAGGGTCCATATTTGATGAGACAACATTGTTGATTCCACAGTATAGATAGCCGAGAACAAGCGGTCTGAATGCATACGGTGAGCCAGTAGCAAGAGCCTCATCTATGTGAATATATCCTTTCATCACCTACACTAAAGCCACACAAAAGATGTACCTGCACAACCACATAAGAAGAAATGCAAGATGTTTTTTTTTTTTTTTTTTTTTTTTTTTTTTTTTTTTTTTTTTTTTTTCTGAGGGTGGATCATATTTTCCACGGAGTATTTTTAGAAAATAGCTATAAGATGATTCCTGCTTTGGGAATTTAGCTTCTTTATAGCATGCTAGTCCACTTTAAGTTGGAATAGTAATCGAAACGAGTTTTCCATGAGGTCTGAGGCTGAGAAGAGATGCTAGATCCAACAAGGTGGATGCCATCATTCCAATCTGAAAGCTAAAAGTATTGGTGACAGAATACCAAAAGCATAATGAAGTGGCCAAAAGACCTTTGTCGCATGGAATATTGAGACATGACAGACGTATCACAGCATAAATTCCAGATTTCTGCCAGATGTTGCCGTAATAAGGATCCAAACGATCAACCCATGAATCCAATCCAAAAGCGTGACATGCCATGACTTGAAAGGCTTGTGATCTTTCGACTTAGTCCAAGCTAGGGTTTTTTAGGGATTTTTAGGAGAACAGTAAAGCTTTATCCGGCCGGGATTGAAATATAGACTCCATTTCTCGAGGCATTTTTTCTTTGAACCCCGGCCCAAGGCTAAATTCTTTGAAAATGGGGTTGCCCTCAATCAAGATCATATCATCCACTGCATCTTTGAAACATTTGATGGCATGTTCAAGCTGTTCCACATATGAAAGCTTGCTTTTATCAGCAACCTGCAAGTAGAAGTCATATAAAGCTCAGACAAGTTTTAAAAAACAAATATTTTTTTTGACTAAGCACACTAATAGTTAAAGCCATTCATACATGAGGTTGAGAAGGTGTACTAAAGGCCTCATTATTTTGGAGTTTTCAACTTTGGTAAGGGTTGGTCTGCATGATTGCAAATTTGAAGCCGAATATCTACAATATAAAAAAATAAAAAATAAATAAAAATTTGGCTGAATGAGTATAGAGTTGGGTCACTGTGCAGCCAATTTTGATTTATTTTTCAAAATTTGGCTTTACAATCCATTGAGGAAAATGAGCAGGTATTTCTTATTTGTGCATTTAAAAATAAAAAGACAACACGGAATGATTATAAATACAAGCCAAAGCATGAAATATGTACACCGTTTGCTTGTTAATATTAAAGAAATTCGACGGCACAGAAGCTGGAATCATGGAGGAAAGGCGAACAAATGGCCTGGCACTACGCCAAAAACCTTAATCGGCGACACTAAATGCGCGACGAAGCAAAAAATTTGCGTCGCGATAAACTAACGGCGACACAAACATAGTGCGTCGCCTTTATTTGAACAAAATAGCGACGCAGCCACGTCGCTAAAATGTGCGTGAAATCAGCTCTCGCGACGCGCGATCAAAAACCGTCGCGAAAAATGTGGCGCGAAGCATATTCGGCAACACAAATTCGGCAAGTGTCGCAAAAAATAAGCGCGCCAAATACATTTCGCGACAGGCATTCCACAAGTGTCGCCGAAAATCTGCGCGCCAAATACATTTGCGACGGGCATTTGTAAAGCGTCGCGGAAAATATACGCGGCAATCACATTCAGCGACACCCATTGGAGCAGGTGTCGCGAAATAGTTGCGCGCCAACACCTACCACATACAATNAAAATTATAATCATGATTAATATTTTATTTTTATAAAAATTTTTAAATTTGAAAAAAATAAGTGGGTTAACTCGGCCAATCCAACATGCATGGGTTGGGTTGGATTTTTATCACCCTAATTGGGTTGGGTCAGATCACAACCCGAATAACTTGACTTTGACGCATTGGATTTAATTTTTTTAAAAATCCGACCAATCCAACTTGTGTACAGCCCTAACTAAAATGCCAAGTGATACTAATATCTAGGGGTGGACGCAATTTGATTTTGACGATTTTTCTATAAAAATTCAAATTAAACCATAGTTGGCAGTTTAATTTAGTAACAAACCAACACCAAATCGTCAAAACCACTCAAACCAAACTAAACCATTTATGAACGGTTTGGTTTGGTTGAGCAGTTTAGGCCTCGGCCTATTTGTTATTGTTGCAGGCTTGCAGCCATTTTCTTATTACACTTTCATTTATATCATAAATTACAAACCAATTAAAAGTTAAATAACATGATTATTAATAAAACATCAATATATTCAACTATTAATTTAAATTTTATAGTACAAACTCCAATTAAAATATAAACCAATGATCTATCATTTAATTATACAATCCAAACCTAATTTAATAATATAGTCCAAAACTCCAAAATTTAAACTAATTTCAATATTACAGTATTAAGTTCAATATAAAAATATTACAATTCAAAGTCCAATTAAAAATATTACAATCCATACTAAAAATTGCATAACACATCCCAAACATAAGAAAATATTTATCATTAGTAATAAAACATATTAAAAATATATTATCTATAAATAGACGGTTTGAGTTTGTTCGGTCTGAAAAGCATCCAACCTGCAAACTAACTCGTTAGTTACAGTTTTTTTTACATAATAAACTAAACAAAACTGTTTATCTACTACAGGCCAAATGAAACCGAACAAAAAATAGCGATCTAATTTGATTTGGTTTGGTTTAATTTTGACACCCCTACTGATATTAGTGTTTGAATAATGAGACCTAATCACTTTTAAAATTTTATTTTCTCTTGAGTTGAAACAGGAAAAAAGGGTGACAAACCTCCATGAACAGCCAAACAAGTTTTTTCTCTTTTTTTGGGAGTATAAGAACTTTGTATATCAAATTTAAACATTTTTTATTCATTATTTTCATTGTATAATGATTATTTCTAAGTTTTATGTGTTTTCTTTGTTAAATTTATGTATCATCTTTCCACATAGTTAAAAAAAACTCATATGTTAAATTTACCTTCAAATTCTAACAAAAAAATAAACTTTCATTTCAATAAACTAATTAGATCTGTCTGAAATTTGTTAAGATAAAATCTTAAAAGTGAATTTTCCTTGCGAGGAAGGTTGTAAAGACAGCTGATATAAATTCATCCTTGCTCATTGCGATCTAGGAGCACAGTGGTCATATCCAAAAATAAACGGTTAGGTCACCTATTAGTACAATTGATATGGATGCTGATTTAATCCTTCACATTTTGTGTGGTCTTAGTATTTATTAGATTTAGATTATAGATGATAAAAAATTATACGTTATTTGTTGATTTTCTGCTTTTAGTTTTAATATTAACTGTTTAGGATAAATGATTCTTTGAATATTGTTTTATTTTAAAAAAACTGTAATCTGAGAGTTCTAGGATATAATATGAAATGAGCTTAGACTGTTGCAGGTTTCTTTTGATATACTATCGTCAAAAGAGAATAAATTATTAAAAACTTATTCAACCCCTTTCTAGAATTTTTCCAGATTTTCATTATGAAATTGCAGTTTTTGTTTTTTGGTTGGATATTTATAAAATTGTGTTTATGATTGCATAAATCAAACAAATTACAAATTTTATAGAATCTAAACTTTTAACAAATAAGTAAATTTTTTATTTATAAGAAAATAAGTATTCATCGAATAATTATAAGACTATAAATTATCCTAATTAATTTTTTTAATCGTAAAAAAAAAACAATAAATGCAGAAAGATACAACAAAATACGCCACATCACTACTGAACAATGGTGTCAAGGGTGTCGAATCCTGTGGTTGGAGCCTAATTTGCTGCCAATGAAAATACTCTCTGCATTAAACACGTGTCAAGCATTGTCCACAATAAAATTAATTGGCGAAAGATATTAGCTGTATGTCGGTAGTCCAGAACCAGTGCGTCGTACCTGATCCAGAGCCCGGTTTCTTGTTCGAAAGCGAGTGGAACCAAATTAGGGCCAGGTAGAGGAAGATGAATTAGTGTTTGCAGAGAGAAAATTTAATTCATTAATTGAATTGAATTGAATAAAAATATTAATAATTATAATATAAAAAAAAGCAAAAGCCTCTACTTTCGTTTATTTTTTTTTTAAATTAAACAAAAAATTGTCACACGCTTCAGATTCCTTCTTAGCCATCTATCTCTCTTTTTTCTTTCTATTTCTGATTCTGTGTAAAAAACCCCTCCTTTGGATTTGCTCTTCGATTTCTGTCTACGCTCTCAGATTTAACATACGCGATCATAAAGCTCTTGATCTCAAATTGGGTTTTACGAGCTTTTACTGATTGTCTGATCCAGGTTTTTTAACTTCACAGAATTCAAATACACATGCCTATGTATATAATATACGTATATATGTATATATTTGTATTATATATGTATTTCGGTGTGTGTATATTGTATGTATAGGTGAAGGCTAAAGATGGTTGGTGGGTTTTTATTTTTTGCTCAGTGGGTTACTTGAGGGCTTTAATCACGTATTCTTTCTTGATAATAGCAATTTTGAGTTTCTGAAGAGCTTTCTGCTGTTGGTCAAGTCGAAATTTTGACTTTTGTGGGGGTGATTTTCATTTTTATTTTTACTTGTATTTTTGGGCTTTCATTATTTATTATTATGAGTTATGCTTATAAATTTTTGTTTTTGTTTTTTTTTGTTTTCATTGCATGTTTGCGGTTATAAGGTGCTGATTTTGCTTGTCTATGGAACTTCAGTTAATTCTTACTAGTAAAGTTATATACATTTTGTTGCGTTGTGGGTTTTGGGGTTGTTAAAAGTTTATAATTCTGCTTGAGGAGGGGCCGATTTGTTGCAAATATATTGTTCTGTTCTTAAAAGACAATATTGGGATAGGCCATGACCCTTGAATAGTACCACTGTAGCAGTTTTACTTCTGAGGTCAGGTCATCGGCTCTGTTCTAATGAATTTTGTAGTCTATGGTTTGTGAGACTGCTGTTCATTCTGTGTTTACCTCAATGGTAGGCATGTTTTTTTGTGTCCAATACAAGTTTTCTGAAACCTATCAATCCAAGCTAATGAGCTATTGAATGAGAGTTGAGAATCTTAAGGATCTCCAAAGTTGTTGCAGACATATCTTGATGATATATTGAAGTTAAGAAGCAAAAAAACATAATAATTCTTGGCAAAAGCATTAGAGGAACACATTTGTTTGCTTGGTTTTCATTTGTTTTATGTGTAATTGTATTGAAGCTTTCTAGGAGCAGTATTGTGCTTTTACTTTAAAAGTTGCAGTTTGAGGCCAAAACTGTTAAACATTGTTTATAAAGCTTCATCGGTGAAATTGCTGCCTTTTGTGTATAATCCTTGAAATCACAAAACAAAGTGCGGTTGCCTACTTGTGGGATTAAGAGCATCTCCAATGGGCTCTTTAAAAGACTAAGTTCTCTATTTTAAAAAGTAATCCTCTTTTTGATAACTCCAACATGCTCTTTAAATGAAAATGTTAAAATACATAATGAGGTTCGGCTCTCCAAATGTAGAGAGCCAAATCCATTTTTATATTAAATTTTTAATGCATATATTTATTGCACCAACAGTTTTTTATGCACAATTAATAATTTTATCAATTTCATATTTTTTTATATAAAAAAACATTTGATATTATTGGATTTGTTCTATACTCAAAAAAGAGAAAAGTGAATTATTTATTTATTGGGAAATGAAAAATAAAGAGTAATGATAAACAATGTTATATGAGTTGGATAAAAAATCTCACTCTTTACTTCATTAGATTCTCAAAAATGCTTTTTATTTTGACATATATGCTCTTTAAAATAAAGAATAGTGTTGGAGATGCTCTAAGTATTTCTAGAATTTGTGGCTTCTGTTAAGTCAGTTTTTTCTTCGATTACCTCTTTGTTGCAGCTTTTAGCTTTGTTTCATATTGCTGTTGATCCCATAATAGTAGGAAGATTTGAGTCACTCATTATTGTCAATACAACAGTGCATTATCATTATTTCCTGTTCTGCTTGTCTGCTATACTTTGACGCCATATCAAGCGTGCTCAAGAGTGACTTTAAATTAAACTTGTATGGGTGGTGGTGTCCAACTAGTTTAATGGAAACCTATTCGGAAGTTTACATGTTTTGTGGTTAGCTGTATTGTTAGAAATGAAATTATATCCTTATTGGTGAATTAGAAATGATGGATTTAAATTGTTTGTATTGCAGAGTTTTAGGTTTGAAATGAGTTGTAAACATTGTTTTTATCATGTTAAGATTCTTTTTGAATTTGAATTTTATTTATTTGCCTATGCATTTAGTACAAAGTGTGCTGTAGTTGGCTTTTTCTTGCATATAAATATGGTTGCGTGCTTTTATCCTGATTTATATATTGTGTGCTAGGAAAAATGATTAAGCTATTCAAAGTCAAGGAAAAGCAAAGGGAGCTTGCACAAAATGCCAATGGAAAGACACCTGTTAAGAAGCAAAGTGCTGGAGAATTACGCCTTCACAAAGGTATGCCATGTTATGATTATGCGGCTGATATTTTGTTTTAATTGTTTCTTACATGGTATCCGAAATAGCTATTGTGAGGATTTTGTCCATATTTGGCCAGGACATCCTTAGATTGTGGACTAGAGTGGGCAAGACAACTTTGATTTTGCATTCAGCTTCCTCTACATTTCTAAAATTATGCTTTTTGTAGCTAAACTTTCTGTGAATATCTTCTTGACAGGCGGCGAAGAGATGGTTATCTTATTTTTTGCAACTTACCAGTTACCACAATGCATGATTTATACCACGATATGTTAATTGGCTACCTTTCCCATCTTGTAGATATCAGTGAGCTGAACCTACCAAAAACATGTATCATATCATTTCCTAACGGCAAGGATGACTTGATGAACTTTGAGGTTACTATTCGACCTGATGAAGGCTACTATTTGTGAGTTACCTATTCCATTATCTTTTATGCGATTCTGGTTAGCAGATGTTAATATGCAAAATACTGTTGAGAATGAGAATCCGTTTTCCCGCACATTGTCCTTTTGCTATAAAATTATGAATCTTAACTTGTAATATTCTCATCCTTTGGAGTCAGTTGGGTGATGTTGAAAACTGATTGTGTGGTTTTTGGGAGGTCGGTTGTCTAATGCAAAAATGAAATAGCATGGCATGAAAAGCATCCCTTTTGTCTTTCGTAGTGAATATGGCTTGATAAAAATAGTTGAGGTTTTGAAAGAGTGGAGTACTCTTTTACTGGGACTAGAAAATTGAGTTGTATATGCACATAAGCACTACTTCCACCAACTTTTGCTCTTGTTTTTGTGGGTTTGTGTTAGTGTTTTTGTTGGTCAGTTGGTTTGAGCACTCTTAACTTATAACTTGACCTGATGCTAGAGTTTGGTCGTCTTAAAATTTTGAATTGTTATAACTTAACATGATATTGTAGCCTAATTGTCTTAGTATCTTGTTTAGTTTATTGTGTTACACGTGTAAAATCCGACTTAAGCTGATGGTAACTTAACATATAAAATCCATTTCTGGGTTTTTCTTTTCTCTGTTTAAATTTGTGACTACATAAGCTCTTAGCATGGTATCTTTGTTGCAGAGGTGGTACATTTTTATTCTCCTTCCAAGTTCCTTCCATCTACCCTCATGAGGCGCCAAAGGTTAAGTGCAAGACAAAGGTAGATGTGCATATCTGATTGCTACACATGCTCCCTTAATAGTTTACTTAACATATGTGATGAAGTAGTATTAATTGTTTCTTTCAACTTGCAGGTTTACCATCCAAATATAGATTTGGAAGGAAATGTCTGTCTCAACATTCTAAGAGAAGATTGGAAACCTGTTTTAAACATTAACACTGTAATATATGGATTGTTTCACCTCTTCACGGTATTGCTTATTATTTTACAACATCTAAATTGGAACTTTGTAATACTTTAATTACAACTAGTTTTTTGTTTTTATACAGCAACCCAATTATGAAGATCCCCTCAATCATGATGCTGCTGCCGTCTTAAGGGATAACCCTAAGCTTTTTGAATCCAATGTGAGGAGGGCAATGGCTGGTGGGTATGTCGGGCAGACTTTCTTTGTGCGATGCATGTAACTGCTGTTTTGAGTGTTGTTTAAGTGCCAGATTCATCGCTTGAGGGGATTGAAGAGCTGTACATGTTGTTCATAAGGCTACTTTCCAGTGTGCTATCAGGATGCGAATTCTTCGGAATCAAGCAAGGCCCCACCTTCTGGATGGCATCTGTATGCTGGTATACCTAAGGCCATGTTTGTGATAGTTACTGAAGACATCATGTTTTTGTTATCTGTTGTGGGGTATCATTGGGGGTTTGCTGAATCTCAAACTTTAGTTTATGTACTCATTTCTTTTATCATTTCAGGGAAGAACATGTTTATTACTACTTTGTCAGGGTGACTTGTGCTTGTAAAGTTTCTTCATTACTTTTACCCCTTTTGAACCTTTTTAGGATCTCATGCGTTACTATCACTGAATATAAGGTTTGGGAAGTTGAAGTGAGAAATATTTGTTGCTTAAAGTCTTTTAAGTTGAGCAAAATGATTGATAATAAATGATAATATTATAACAGTAATGTATTTGTAGGTTCTGTCCAGGTAAAACAATGGATAATATATCTCTTGTTTCAGGTTCAAATATTGATTTGGATTAAAATCCCCACTCTCAGGTCATTATAGGTTTGATGTTGTTCAAAAGTAAAATAAAATATTATAATAGCAATAAATGATAAATGGTTACTCCCATTTCCAAGGCCAGTAACATAACAAAAAATTGCAGAGCAAAAGATCAGTTATCAAAAATTATATCCACCATTAAATATCAACTTGTACAATATGAAGCATGGTAAATGTGTACAAATGAACAAGACCCGCAAATTATTGATGACAGTATTGCTACAATTGGACAGAAAAGTTTCACACCATATACAACAAAATCATCAGGGAAGAAGAATGAAGACAAAAATTAGAAATAAAATAAAATAAAATACAACAACTAAACCAGTAAAAATGGTAAGTAGATGTATTCAAGCTTGATAAAAGGATATACTCTGCAGCTATCTAAAATCTATTGAAAACCTAAATTGTGAAGACCATCACAGAACATAATGAACATGTGAATTGCAAGAATGAATTTACAAATACGAACTCGTCATTGGCCCAGGAGCACGCTAGCAAGGTTTAGCAAACCTCTTGACTATGGCAGCCATGTATTTGCCTTGATGCTCTGCAAGAGCCAGCTCTACTTCAGTAGGTTCTCTTGTGCCATCGCCAGAAAAAACACCAGCACCATATGGAGAACCTCCTCTAATGGAATCCATTTTGAACATTCCTGCACCGAATGTGTAACCTATAGGAACATACAGCATTCCATGGTGGGCTAACTGAGTGATAGCCGTCCAACTGCATCTCAAAGAATATGTACACATTGTTTATAACATGAAGGATTAAATAACATTAGGAATTGAATAATTACATATATCTACATTTTTTTATATAAAATTTTCTTTTATATTGGGAAATATATATATATATATATATTTATGATATAATTAGGTCCAACATCTATCCATGAAATTGAACACTAGCACATATGCTTATAATTCTCCAGCACTGAAGCAAAGCTTTTAGGTAGGTTTAATATGATGTCATCATGTTCGTGGATTTTCAAATACATACATATATAATTATCTTTGTTCAGACATTCCTATATGTCTATGGGTATGTAGGTACTTGCTCTATCCACTATCTAAACAGAGAACCTTTTATTACCAAAAAAAAAAAACAGAGAACTTTTATAATGGAATCCAATAAAATGATTGAAAAAAAATAAAGGAAAAAAACAGATGATATGACATTTTCATGATGCCCAAACTCTCTTTCTTACTTGCTTATAATGGAATCCAATAAAATGATTGAAAAAAAAAGAAAAAAAAAGAAAAAGGAAAAAAAAAAGACGATATTTCATTTTGATAATGCCCCAACTCTCTTTCTCACTTGCTTAAGCGGTTAGATACAAACAATTCAAAGATCAATAACCCAATTTATGAATCACAAAGCAAACGCCAACCCATTACTATACTACATTATCTAATTACTAATCCAGATCTTATGCGTTTTTTACAATATAAATATATATTAATTCTTTTATTGGAATGTGTTATTTATGCAGCTAAAAACACAAGAGAAACTATATTAAAATCTTAGCAAGAAATTATAAATATAAGAATACTCGCCAAAGATAAAATTCTTAGAACTGAAAAATTAAACTCGAGTCAGAATCACAGAGAGAGAGAGAGAGAGACAGAGAGACAGAGAGAGACTTACGCGGTGGTTTCTTGTCCGCCGCCCTGCGTGCCGGTACTCACAAAGAATCCGGCAGGAACTCCGGCGAGTCTCTGTTCCCTCCATAACTGCCCCGTGGAATCGAAAAACGCCTTCATCTGCGCCGCCATGCAACCGTACCTCGTCGGAAATCCAAAGAGCAACCCATCAGCTTCCACCAACTCCTCGGCCGATATCAACGGCACAGCATCGTCTTTCTCCGGCGGTACCTTCATCTGATCCAGAACCTCCGGAGTCAGCGTCTCCGGAACCCTGTACAGAAACCCTTCAACCCCATCAATGGAATCCACCCCTTTCTTCATCCTTCTAGCCAAAAGCTCCACGTGTCCGTACATTGAGTAGAACACTATCAATATCCTCTGCTTCCTAAATTGCTCCTGAACATGGCCGTCTTGAACTCGGTTCGTAGTCTCTACGTTACCGGTTCGATTCTGATCGGAAGCAGGACGATTCCTTTCTGGGTTTGGAGGATCTTGATCAAGATCGGTTATTGGTTCCTTTTTCTTGCTGGGTACGCACCCACCTCCTTTACCCATCAAGAAAATTAAACAAAAGGAAAAAAACAAAGTATTTTAAAGCTTTATCTTACAAATATAAGTTACTCAGAAAAAAGATTTCTGGATTCGCTCAAAAGAATGTGGAATTGGAAGTGAATTGGGGATTGATGAGAACGGTACATTGATTTGCAAAAAAGACTGTGTTGCTTGAAAGAGTTTGACTTTAGATGTGGGTTGTCAGAGCTGATGTCTGAGGGACTAGACACTTGAAATTGCCTGGCACATCCCTCTTCGCTGGCATTGTACAGAAGAATATACTGTTTGACTACAAAGATTTGACGGAAAAAGGAAAAGAAAAAAAAGAAAAGCATAAAGAGGTTCAAGAACAGAGAGAAAGTCACGGTGATATAATATCACGAAAAAAATCTACTCTACTTCCGGGAATCCAAGTAGATCCATGTGTATGAATTTTTATTTTTCTTAGAACATGCATATGAATTTGAAAGTGAAAATAAAGTGCGGATGCAGCTTAGTAGTAAAAGTCATTAGAACTATCTCTATTTGAATTTAAAAGCTTATTTTAGCTGTTTTTTAAGAGAAAAAATGAAATTTTAACTATAGAGTAGTTTAAAAAAATATCTATGTTGATTTTTAATTTATGCAAATAAATTTAATTATATTGTTTAGTAGACCGACTGTTAACGAGACATTTATGATAAATATGTTATTCATTTTTTTTTGTTTGCTTACAAAAGCAAAAATGGCAAGTTTTGAGCAACAAAGTTATGTCAGCTTTACAGTTCAATCAGCCAAAATATACAGTTCATGATACTACAAATTAGAAGATAAAGATTTGCTAACAGTCTTTCCACTTAAATTGTGAATTGAACCAATTTATACTAATTAAAAAATTAAAAATTTAAATTGAACAAATTTTAAAATTTTAAAATTTAAATTGATCAAATATAAAATTTATAGTTAAAATTGCACAATTTTAAAAATTTAGAGTATTAAATTCTGATTAACCTTTAAAAAATATTATATCATTATTTTTATAATTATGTGTAAGGTGACGTGTTATAAATTAAAATATATAAAAAATATATAATTATTTGTATTAAATAATTTATTATACTATATATATTTAAAATTTATTTGTGAAAAATGGGAGTTGGTACTCCAAAAAATAGGATAATTTTTTTCCTAAAATAAATTATCGAGAATAACACTTTTGCCTTTCACAATCGTGTACATTTTTTGTTTAAAAAAAATATTTCAGATAAACGTGTACGCTTTTTAATTCACAAATTAATAAAATTTACTAAGTAAATTTTACACATGAGTGCAAGTTAGAAGGTCTATATGCCCGTCCGCTGAAATTTTCTTCTTATTTGGGGTTCATAAAAATTTAAAAATGATAATAAAAGAATAAGAAATGATAGCAAAAGCAGTAACATATTTTTTCTTTTTTGTTTGTCTTTAAGGTTCAGAGATGAAGGAAATGTCAGAGTAATAATTTAAGGTACGTTAATTGGACCACTACCCTTCAGGCATACTTTGGCTGGACCACATATGAACCCTTCCAATTTCCAACCAATTCTTCTCATCCACATTTCAGAACAACAATAATAATTTAAAACAAAAAGACCTGAACGGCTGCAATCAGGATCTTCGTACTCTGTTTATATTCATTTGCAACCGTGCAAAATTTGTAATTAGGATTTTGTGCTCGGGAAATTTTATATTCTTTTTTTTAGTGCTTAATTTAAGTACAGCATTTTGTAACCATACGTTTAAAAAGCTTATATGCAACAAATAATGTGCTCGGGAAATTTATAAATAGGTTTTTTTTTTTTTTTGTTGAATAACAAATCATTCATAGTTGAACACTTCTTTATATTTTATTTTGATATTACATAAAATTATAGATTATTTACTCTTTGTTCCATGTGACTATTGACCATGGCTACGTATAATGTAATATAACCACTTCATGTAAGTTTTTATTTTTTTTATGGCTTCGCTTTCTTTTAAACTAGGAGGGAAAATAAAAAAAATAGAAAAATCTTTCTTATGTCACTGAAAAATGGATCAAGTGCCCAAGCAGAACTTGAACAACTCAATATGCTTCCCAAAAAGTTGGTGCAATCAACTTGTGTTGCTCTCATAACATGCTGCAATCCTATGAATGCATATTAGTAGCTCTTCTAACAACAAAGATTCACACTACAATCTTACATGGACAAGAAGCAAACTTCACAAACACTTTGTTAGCATCAATGAGAAGAAGATGAATCCCCACAGTTTTTACACTTGATCAAAACAACAGTACATAATTTACCCTCCTAGAGCTGCAGTCGCCCGATGTTGCAGAGGACGGTTGGTTCTTGTCAGGATTAAGAAAGTGACGAAAGAAATGAGAAAACTCTTCACCCTTCCTTCAGTGAGCGAGATCTCTTCAACTCCCATGGTGGTAAGCAACCTTTATAATGGGAATGCAGAAACAATGATGACATTGATACTTCCCTTTGAGGCATTGAGATTGATGACAAGCAACTGAAGGCACTTCTTAGCCTCTTCTTTTCATTTTCATATCCTTGGAAATTTGGGTCATGTCGGACAGCAGTAGCCTTGAGGGTTTGGGGCAATATGCAGTTGCACAATGAGCCTAAAAGGAAGACACAAAAGATGAGCAAACAATGACTCGGTATTACCTAAACATTATTTTTATAAAAGTCGAGCACCGAGTAAAGTAATAATAAAGAATATGTTCTTCAATACCCAATTCTAATGTTTCCAGAAAATGGAGGCACTATGTGCTTTATGGTATTTGCTTTTTGGAACTGATCATAATAGTATCTCTTCATGGTATCTAAAACATACAAAAGATGAGATTCATTTGAGATTGAAATATCCATGCTTTAACAAATGCCCTTAAAATTAAAAGTTTGGCTTCTTGGGAAAATATAGCATCAAAACACGAAATAGAGAAAGGGAACTTTTACTCAAGAGTGGACAATAGATGTGGAAGAAGCGCATGAGAAATAATGCATTACACAAAACTAAACAATACACTTTTAGGTTCAGTCACCAACCATAGTAAAATTATATGAGATGCATTTGGGTATGAAGTGTCCAAGACACCAAGCATGAACACAAATGATACAAGTCATAACTTTAGAAACACAGTGCGCAATAAAGGAAATATAGCATTTACCTATATTTGCAAGGCGATTTACCCATTTTGGTATTTGGTTCCCAGTCAACTTGTAACATATATCCTCACAGAAATGATTGCAATTCTTAACAATCAAGTGATATGTATCACCATTGTAGTTCGCAGATAGGCGCTCCATGAACTCTCTAACCTGGAAAGGATCCAGGCATGTAGTACCCATGAAAATTGACTTCCTAAACTTGAAGCCAGGACATTGTCGAGGGTCAACCTCGAAGACACCACTTGATGAATAGTCATGCGCTCCAAAGGCATATTCCACACCATAAACTGTAAGCATGTAAAGGGATGTATTAAAAATAATATCCAGAACTAACATTTCACAAAGGAGATGTATCATAATTTTTTTTTTTTTTTGGTAATGATGTATCATAATTGATGTGTACATATGTATATCAATCTAATTATAAGCCTACAAAAATGCAAGCAGGAGAAGCTCCAAAGCTTGTTTTTGGAAATGTAAAAGTGGGGGGGGGGGGGGGGGNGGGGGGGGGGGGGGGGGAGTTGCACTAGAGATGGCATTTCTTACTAAGGATTAAGACTACAGTGAGAATAGGCAGGTTGGCATCAGTTTAACAGGCAAATTGTAAAAGGATGCAAAGGATACAGATGGAGCAGAGATGGCGAGCCATGATGCATACTGAATTCAAGTCAAGCCTTAGAAATCAAGGTGAGTTAAAATTTTCTTCTCAACTGCTATACACTCACATTCATATATTAACCCAAATATCTGATTTTCATCAAATTGTGTACTTTTGCAGATAAAGGTACAATACTAACCATGCTGAATGCACCATACCCCTCCTTTTGTTCTATTTTTAACTTTAGATGAACTAATGCATATATAACCGTAAAGGAAAATTTCATTTTCTCAGTAAAGTTAGTGTTGAATTCTGTAATTGGAAAATGCTTTTAGATCAATACTCATATGAGTTACATATGTTAAGTCGAAAATAAATGAAAACATATTCATTATCCACTCATAATCTCAGATGACCAGAACTAGTCTTCCTAAAGCAACAACCAAAATATGATGTTCCTTGTCAAGAAATACAGATGGAAAGGGGAAACTAACCTTCTACCCCGGAGTGAAAGATACCAACACCAGCCCAATAGACATAGCCATTCACAGGTGTCAAGTCATACACATTTAGATAGACAGGTACATTGCCTGGTCTAAAGCCTGCTGCCTTCACTTTTGGAAACATGGAAAAATAGGTGGATGATTTGCTTCTTTTCAAGCAAAGTGGCACAATAGAATGCCAGCCATTCTTTGATCCTAATTTCATGCTGAAGGTGAAACCAGGAATCAATGAATGCCTAGTTTGGACCTGCTAAACAGAAATTAAGAAACAGCGATGAGAAACCGTTTTTACGCTTAGTAAAACATGAAGACACTTTGGCTATATTTCTATATAGCAAATAATCTATCAGCAGAATAATAGTTATATATCATAAATATCATCATTTGGCCTTTCTAGCAAATTAAAAAGCAACACAGAATTGGCATATTATGTGATATGCAACTTCTTCTTCACCCTTGATATATAAGGAACACGATCACCAAGCAACACCCGATGTCTTTCTCATACCTAGTAATTTGGTGATTCCTCCAAACCTCACACATTAGCTCTACTTTTGGAGTGAAATGAATGTAAATGAGAAAACAGAACTCATTTAGTAAAGGGAACTGAGTTGTAAACCTAAATGGGCTGAAAAAGGTTCTGCTAGTTTCTAAGTAGATTGATGGTATATTGCATACCATGTCAGACTCAAGTTATGACTTATGAGTTATGACCCTAGCAATAAAGCATTCTAAGTATGAGCATTGATAGGTAGGCATAATCATGATTCCATTAATGATAATCTTAAATAGTTATTTATCACTCGAGATAATAACCCCAGCCATGTAGTGACTGTTCTTACTGATAATAAGCAAATGTTAAAGTTTGAATTTAAGAGTCAACGAAATGGCCCTGAAACTAGATACTAAAATTTTAACGTTGTCAATTACCAAGATTATACCCATAATTTGTAGAATTAAAATAAAAGGTTTACAAGTTTTCTATATTTACAAAAGACAAACCAATTAATTAGTATGCTGAGTCAACAGTTAGTTAATCCAGAACTTGTACATTGCTTTCACTTTTGTTTTTTGTCTGATATTTTTGTTCATCTTTTCTAGTTTTTCTTCGTTTCCAATTTTCGCCTTTGCAATAGTCAAAAACTTAAAGTGATTAATACATTCCAAAAACAGAACAACCATTGAATCAGATTCCATAATTTTCATACCTCACCACTCCCCAGATTATAATACTGCAAACCGGCAACAAAAATTTCAAGTATTTTATTTTCAGCACCCTTAGTTTAAGAACAGTAAAAAAAATAACAAAAACATAATATTTTGCCACAGAAAATATTAGGAAATTTCTAGCCAACTTTAAAATCTAACAAGCAGATTAGTAATAAGAAAATAAAAAAAGTAATCTACTGAAAAATAAGACCAATCCCCGATCGAAAAGGAAAAAAAAAATCTCACAGAAAGAGATCAGATTCGTTATAAACTCAAGAAAAGAAGAAGCAGAAAATAGCTAAAGAAGGGAAATGAGAAATGTAGTTTCGTAGCTTACCCAAAAGCAATAACAAAAATCCAGATATGCAGAAAGTAAATCAAAAAGCCTAGAACTTGAGAAAACAATCTAAACCCACTAAAGAAAAATGAAAAATTAGAAATTCCCACTTACCTCTTAGCTAGGAGAAAGAGACCCATCACCGAATGAAAAGAATGCATCCACCAAGATACAAGGTGGTCATTTTTTCAGAACAGTGTGTGAGAAAGATTTTGAAAATGGAGGCAGAGAGTTTTGTGTTGGTGTGGGCAGTAGTAGCGGTAGTGCCCTTGAAACCCACACGATGGTGGTGGTGGTGGTGGTCTGACAAAAATGAAAGCTGGCTCTGAGCACAGAAACCAGTGACCTTTTTATTAACCCCAACCCCAAGAACACCCCACGAAAGATTAAAATATATATATAATAAATGACAAAAATGATAAAATTTAGCATTGTAGACTAAAGTTGAAAAGAAAACCATGAAAGAAATCCTGTCTCTATGTCATTCGCCCTCTTTGACTGCCTCTCGCTTTTCAAGTCTTCCATGTTCCATTATTTTCCTCTCTTTCATCATTTCTATAATCTGACCCAATTCTCTTATATGTGCTAGCTTTTCTTTCGTATTGTACTTTTTGTTCAAAATCTTGTTTTATATATTAATAATAATATATGTAAATTTTATGCTGATAATACCAGCTTTGACTCTTTTTTTTTTTTTTAATGTATGCAGATGTTACAAAATTAAGGATATACCTGCCTAATGTATTATTATTACAAGAAAGAATCTTGAGATTTTTGGTAATCTTTTTTAACATGGATTTAGAATTAAAGAACCCACTTAAGCTCAACTTGGTCCCCACCATTAATCTTTTAGAAACTACACACAGCATTTTTTTTTTCATTGGATGCCTTACACAAATGGTAAAGTTAGTGAACAAATGTTGAAATATTATATGAATAAATAGATTTTAATTAAATAAATATAATTAAATATTAAATAAAAACAGGTATCATCATTTTAGTAAACATGTTAGAAGAGACTTTTTCCTAATATTATTTTTATCCTAAATATGTAAAAAAAAAAACAATATAACAATTTTATATTTTTACCCAAAAAAGTAGTTAATATAAAAATCGTAACACTATTTACCAAAAAAAAAATCGTAACGCTTCTTCTAGATATGCAATTGTACAGTTTTTTTCTTTTTCTGAAAAATAATTTTTTTATTTGGTAATTAAAAAACAATTTGATAATTTTTTAAAAATAATACTAAATCTAGATATCTAGTATTAATATTTATTATATATCATTATTTAATTTTATATGTATTATTATTTTATTAATTAACATATAAATAAATAATTTTTTAAAAATATATGTAATTAAATAATAACAAAGCTATAGTTACCTCTAGCATTAATTTATCTTTTCAAAAATCGCTTATTTATATCTTACATGTCTTCCATTCTGCAGTTACCTACTCTGTTTCCTAAGCCTACGCGTCTCACCAAGTCACAATCAAGTCATCTGGTTATTGGGTCCCACGGGGCCCCACAAAACATAAATCAAAAGTGGGACCCAGACTTCCAATGCACATGAGTGACATGACCTTCAAGCGAAAAAACATAGACAACGGCAAGGAAAAAAAAAAACGTCAAGAAAAAAGAAGTATAATTCATTTATACCATGATTTTTTATTTTATTTTAAAATTGGAGAGTATAATTCATCATCAGTTCTTAATCCAGTATTTCAGAGTTATAGTCAATAATTATTATCAACTAGATTATTCTAAAAATCTATACTATGAAAATTAAGGTAAATTTAAATATTTTTTAAATTTTTAATAAATTATTTATACACAAGAGTGTGCTTTTGCTTTCTGTCAAGTGATTTGCAGTCTGTTTATCTGTTTTCTCTTTTTATATAAAGAGCTATTTGCTATGGTTGTTACCAGAAACAGTTTGAAATAAAAAAAATTTTGATTTTCTAAAATTGTGTCTAGCTTAGCTTTCCCTCTTCTTTCTCTGAATCATTTCTTTATGATATGTTTATTATCATCATCCGATATGTAAGTATACTCTGTACTTGCCTTTTATGAAGGATCATGTACACTAAAAATTATCGGTCCATATGATCCTACAGTAATCTAGATTTTTCTCTGATAAGATTGAACTCTAAGAGGCCTTGAGACTTTGTTAAGCCAAGAGGGATGTTGTTGTTGTCTCGGCAAAATTGAGTTCTATCTAATCTGTAGAAACGTCTAACCCCTGTTGGTATCAGAGCCTAATTGTTATTGATGATGATAATCATATTATAGTTAAAGTGAGGACGAGAAATATAATTTCAATCATGCAACCAGCACGAAAGTCTACTAGTTCCCTTACCTTTAATCCTTTCCCTAGATCCACTCCATCTTCATCTTCAACTTCTTCTTATGACTCTTTACGAAAATCATCATCTTCTATTAGCATTCCTGCTCAGAAACTTACTCCTCAATCTAAATCAATCTTCTAACCTTCTAGAATACACTTATGTTCCTGAAGATTCTAAGATTGATGCAACTTCTCAACCATTAATTAGTATGTATTCTGTGTTCAAAAGACAATGGCATTATCTATGTCAACTTATTTCTCCTTGCCATGTTCCAACAAAAGAGTTGATCCAGACCACTGGCTTAGATCATTGTCTCATTTTGGCTACTCCGACTGAACAATATATCACCTTTGAGATTCCTTAAGACTTTATTGATCATTGGGTAAATGAAAGATATTCTCATTTGCACTTCGGGGCTATTCGCCTCATTTTAAACTTTCATGGCTGATAGAACATTCCAGCTATTGCTAGAATGTCTCTTTTCAATAGAACGTTCATGAAATATGAACATGCTGTCATTGGATCTGCCATAGTTACTCTAAACAATGGAAGCGTAATGTTTACGTTCTACCCAAATTTCAACATGCCTATTAGAGATCCTAGTCTCTCGACTGCCTTCCAAATCCAGATCCAGATCCAAGGTGCCCCCCAGGTTGGAACTGCTTTTGCAGGAACCATTCATCACCAATTAATTTACAGAATCCATGATCATGTGGTCAATCTTTGCCTACCTGTTCAAGAAACAAGCCCTGTGTTTGTCATAGTCGATCACCCTCATATCCCTTCTATAGTCCAATTACTTCCAGCTATTAGCAGAGCTGAGCTTTTAAAAAAGATGTCCTCTGACTGGATTATAAACTATGAAAAGCTCCAAGAGAGCATCCATCATAACCATGTCACTCTTCATGCTCTTATATAAAATTTTACTCGTCTTCCTGACGGGACAGTCAAGACAACATATCAGATTCCAGAGTATATTGCTTTTTCCTATTCTAATATCCTCTATTTTTCTCAATCTATGGCCATTCTGCCAATTGAAACAGAAATAGACGTTCTTGTCTTCTTTTTTACCTTAATGGCAAAAAGAGTTATGTTGATAAGATCAATGATCACTTCATTTGGGATGTTGCTCTAGAAAAATGTGATCCAGACTGTAGTTGCGATGGATATTTCGATGATGATGATGATCGTTGTGATGACCCAGATCTAAAAAGCTAGAGTAAGTGTGGGCGGGTGCAAAGGGCACTGGCAGGCTACCTTACTAGCATAGCCAGAGTAAGTGTGGGCGGGTGCGAGGCCCTGACAGGCTACCTTACTGGCAGAGATCGGTGTCCAATCCCACATCGCCCTGGTGTGGAAAGGGGGTCATGTGGTAATGGTTCAAATGTAAAGTAAGCACTCTCTTAACAACCAAGGCCTTTTCAGAGCGTTTGGCTTCAGAGTTGGAAGAACTCTGGGGTTAAGCGTGCTCCAGTGGGAGCATTCCTAGGATGGGTGACCCCCTGGAAAGTCTGACCAAAAACTCCATACCGTCTAAAGTGCGGTGGCTAAATTGGAGACAATATTAGTTAGAGAGAGAGTGTGGTGTTACATCGTCCTCGGTAGAGACGCTTAAAACAAAAGCAACCATGTAAACCACCTCTTTCTCAAAGACAACATCATCATGATGATCCTGATAGTCCTTGGATTCCTTCGTGGAAGAAGTCTACTCCTCCACCTAGATCCTCAATTCACAAGATTATCAGACAAAGCTGCAAATCTGTACCAGCCCATAATCCTCCTAATTCTCACTTAGTTCCGTGCATGATGTTCCATCCACAAAGCTCATATGATGAAGATTTTTCAGTTTTTTCCAAAGCTCCTGCTCCAGCCCGTCCTTTCATCCTCTAGAAGAAAATCTTGGCTTCAGGAGAAACTGCCATGTTGACTCCAGGAGAAAAAGTTCTGAACTAGCAATCAGCAGCAATTCAAGACAACTCAAATGCTCTCTAGAAAATTGATGGCAAACTTGACAGACTTGTCGAGAATGTTGTCATCACAGATGAGAGAATCAATACCCTCTCTGGAGAACTTCAAGAATTTTATCTTGACTTAATCCAGCGAATTGATGCTTTGGCTTCAGATCTTCAAAATCTTATACAAAAGAACTCTTTTGGCCATGAGTTCCAAGAAAAAGAAGCTCGGATCAGACACCTCCAAACACAACTCCGACAGATTGAAGAAGATGTTGCTCAGAAAGAAACTCGACCTTCTTTACCTCAAGGCTATAGTTTTCTAGCTCCTACCGTTCCCCTTAGGGACCATAAGTCTGCTCTAACAATGATTTATGAACTCTTGAAAAGATTTCCTCACACTTCATCCTTTCCATTCAGCCCTAGATGTTCTAGGCCTTTCAAATTATCTCCCAGACCCAAGCCTCCAGCTCCTTCTTCATATATTTCAAGCCCTTCCTCTTCATATCCTACTACATCCTACAAACCTCATCGACACCTGCCTCAGCATATGGCAGTTTCCCACCAAAAATCTGTTCCAGAAACCTCTAATGATTGCTCTAATCGTTTTACTAACAGTGAGTGATTTTGTAGGAATTACTGATCTCTTCATGGCAGACCCAGAGCCCAGTCATCAACCTCCACCTCAAGAAGCTTTCTCAGGCACTACTAGACAGGAACCTGACCCTACTGTGGAGATACCTTTTGATGACGATGTAGAAGATGCCCTTATTCCTAATCATGTTCCCAACGTTGAAAATAATTTTCCAAAAAACAATATAGGTCCATGGTTTACCCTTGACGATATCCTTCATCATTAGTGGGATAATAAGTTTAAAGAGTTTGCTGCCTGGATGGATAATCAAGTCGTCCATCCTAATGTTATTCCCAGACTCATCCTGACTGATTTCATGATCAGAACCACTAGTTTTCTTCGAGACTGGTGGCAGTCACTTGGTGAGTACGGGCAGCTACAGTTCCTTAACTTCTCTCTAAATCAAGCTGTAACACCCCGTCCCGGGGAAAATATTGAAATTTTTTAAAGTTGACCGAGTTGATCAAGTTTGACCAAGGAAGGGCTTGGGGTTGACTTTTTGTGTGAGCGTGCTATGGTTTTGACCGTGGTACCGTTGCGTAGAGCTAGTTGATACGAGTTCGTAGACTAGTAGTACGCTCAATTCTGAGTTAAGACCGAGAAGTTATGACTGAAATAACATGAAGGGCATTTTGGTAAATTGCTGTGGCAGGGCAAAATTACTATTTTGCCCCTGCCTTTAACAGATTTATGCAGAAGGTTCTGGAGGCAGAGGGGGGGGGGAGACACGCGTTTCCCCGGTGGTTTCCTCGCGCAGCAGCCACCCCGTGACTTGCACCTCCGCCGGAATGGCCGTTTTCCAGCCAGATCAGGCCGGAGTTCGCCTGGAGAAAGGAAGCTGCTGATCCCCTCCTCCCTTGGGTACCGATGGCTTGCCGAAAATAAGCCCAGATCGCCGGAAAAGGAGAGAAAGCCGGTGAGCTGCCTTGTTGAGATCGCCGGATTCCGGCGAAATTGGACCGACCCACTGCCCGGAAAAGTTGGCCCGGGTCCTCCTCTCCCTTTCCCCACCGTTTTCGGGCCGTGAAACGCCGAGATGTCGCCGGAAAAATGGGGAAAGCCGGTGGCTCCCATTTTCGCCGATCGCCGGTTTCCGGCGATGGGTCACCTCTTTTTCCCCTATTTTGGACCTCCTGAGTTCGATTCCGGTATCCGTTCGCCTCGATTCTTGTTCGTTTGAGCAGTATGAAGGGAGGAGGCTCGGTTGCCACTTCCCGACCAATTTCCGGCCACCACCGGTGGTGGTTGGACGAGGTAAAAATTACGGTTGTAATCTACTCCTTTCAAGCTTCGTTTTGACATATAATTCGAATATTATAACTGAGTATTGAAATTTACCCGGTTTGAACTGTGATGTTAATAATTGTTAAAATAGAAACTATTGTTAATTGGTGATATAGATATGTGTGGTGATGTTTTGGTGTTTGCTGTGGAATGTATTGGTGTGACTTTATTTATGAGAATTCGATCGAGTGAACTGTTCTGTGAAATGTATACGGAAACATATAATTATTGTGAGATAAGTAGTTGCTGGTTGATTGTGTTGAAATTAGCTGAAATTGTGAACTGGGTCGGTGAATACTTTTATTGAATTGTTGTGTTTGGGAATGATTTTGCTTGATGAGCATATATATTATATGTTATTGTGTATTAATCATTACAAATTGTGTTTGTGCGAATTGTAAATGAATTTTTTGTGATTGTCTGTGATATTAATTTGGTTAGTGGGTGATGTGTGGCATTTATACTTAATATGTGGAAATTTAATTATTGTGTATTTTCTTTGGATTAAATGCTGAATGTGTTTGATTGTAGCATATTTGTGTAAATATGCTTTTGGAACTACAGGTAGCTTGATCCCTTGTAGAAAGGGTATGTAGGCAGCTCAGTTTAAACTGAGTGCAGCTACACCGTACTTAAACAATATATTTGTTTAAGTGTTGAGTTACGTACTAATTGGTGATCTAATTGTGTGGGAAATGCGTGCTGGTAGAATAATTATGGTATAGGACTGGTTTTTCTTGCAGGTTTGTAGCTTTTAGCATTTTTGGGGAGTGTTAGAAACAGCCGAAATGCTGCCGAAATTTTTAATAAAATCTCCGGCAGTAGTGAAACCTTTCGGTCTGTTAATTCTTCCCCTTTTTAAAATTTTGTTTAGCGGGTTTTCACGACTGCTTGTGGCTTAGTGGCAACATTAAGTCACGCAGGCAGGATCTTTGCGGGTCGAGTCCTGTCATTTTACACACCGGGAGCACTACTTGGTTCACAGAGATTTCATCCTACATAGTGACCATCATCCTTTGAAGTACTTGAACTCTCAGAAAAAACTTAATGACTTACATGCAAGGTGGGTTGAATTCCTACAAAAATTTCACTATACTTTTCATCATAGGGCTGGTCTCAACAACAAAGTAGCTGATGCACTCAGTAGAAAAGCTACCCTACTCACATTACTTCAATTTGATCTACAAGGATTTGACCATATCAAGGATCTGTATGCTACAGATGAAGACTTTGCTTCCATTTGGACTCAGTGCTCTCAACATAACAAAATCGATGACTTCCATATCTTAGAGGGCTTTTTGTTCAAGGGTAACCAGCTGTGTATACCTAGAACTTCACTAAGGGACTTCATTATTCAAGATCTGCATGCTAGCACATACTGGCCGTGACAAAACTATAGCTGCTATCTCTGAAAGATTTTATTGGCCTAAGCTCAAAACTGACATCACCAATTTTGTACTGAAATGTAACATTTGTCAACAAGCAAAGGGTCAAATACAGAATACAGGATTGTATACTCCTCTTCCTGTGCTAGCCACTATTTGGGAAGATATATCTATGGATTTTGTTTTAGGTTTGCTTATGACTCCCAGGAGAGTTGATTCAGTGCTTGTGGTAGTTGACAGATTCTCCAAAATGGCCTATTTCTTACCTTGCAAGAAGGCATCTGATGCTAGTTATGTTGCTAACCTGTTCTTTCGAGACATTGTTAAGCTTCATGGGATTCCTAAATCCATTACATCAGACAAGGATGTCAGATTTGTTAACCATTTTTGGAAGATGTTGTGGAGAAAGTTTGACACTAAACTGCAATTCAGCAGTAGTGCTTATCACCCCCAGACCGATGGACAGACTGAGGTGGTCAACAGGACATTGGGAAATATGCTACGCAGCCTAGCTCATGACAAACCTAAGTAGTGGGATTCAGTCTTACCTCAAGCTGAGTTTGCCTATAACAGCATGCTCAATAGAACTACTGGAATGACACCATTTTCTATTGTCTACACCAAAGAACCTAACAATACGGTGGATCTTCTTCTATCTCTTTTCCAAATCACAAGGGGGCTACTACATTTGCTGATAACTATGTTCAGTTCCATAATGAAATCAAAGCCAAAATTGAAGCAGCAAACCACAAATATAAAACAGCAGCAGATAAGCATCGAAGAGAGAAAGCTTACCAGGAAGGTGATCTTATCATGTTCTACCTGCGTCGAGAACGGTTCCCGGCGGGCACCTACAACAAGTTGAAGATGAAACGAATTGGTCCTTTTCAAATCCTCAAGAAATTAGGCTCAAACGCTTATCTCTTTGAGTTACTTGATGACATGAAGATTTCTCCCATCTTTAATGTTGCCGATCTTAAGCCTTTCGTACCAGCGGATGATGCTCCTTTCTTACTCGAGGATGAGTCTTCTGAAAGTGGGAAAGAATTGGTGGCACCTGTAACTGATGGAAGTGGCAGAGGAACTGCTGGGAGCAATGGCAACGGCTAGTTGCAATTCGATCACGGAATGTTACCGTTGGGATGTCTACGACGCCGTTTTTGTTTTAGTGTTACAGTTTAAGTAGCACGGCGTCGTTTAATTTTAGTATTAGTTGTTTTCCTTTTTTATTTCAATTTGTTAGCCACGTCACGTAACTTTTTTCCTTTTCGAACAATTGTCAGAAAGCCGTTATGTAAAACGACTTCCATTTCTACGTTTGACAATCTGGATAAATACTAGATTGTCTTCCTTGTGGAGGGCAGCTTGATTTTCTCCATTGATGAACTTTGAAGCT
>QANX01006003.1:0-24338 GCA_003254975.1 Ochetophila trinervis
AATTTTCTTTCCAGCTCAAATTTGTCGGAACTTGAAGTTTTAGACCCATATCAGAGTAGACATCCCAAATTTACACTCATATTGAAAACAAATCAATGGTAAAAATTACTGTTGGCTTTAAAAAATTATTCATTTGAATAATTACTAGTTTTTTCATTTTTTTTTATGAAAGTCGGAAACAAGTTTTAATTACATAAGGATGACTAAGATTTTCCATGTCCTCTTTCCGTAGATTATTTATAGTTTCCTAGATCTTTCATCACCTTATGAGTCACGAGTCCTGACCACCAAGTATTTTATTAATATTAATTTGATCTACTCATGAATATAAATGTTAATTTGCTTAATTACCCTGTAATAGTGGGGTCGATTAAAAACATGGTCCAATTGTCTGCTTCCAAATCCATGCACAATACTCTAGGGCACTACCCCCCACCAATATTCACTGCTACTTAGTTCTATACTGTACCATCTTCCCAAAAAACCCTCAATAATAAGGTTATAAATCTAAAAAGTTGGCCATAAAAACTTTTGTCTTGAGCTGAGTGAAGAAAAAAAAAATAACACCATTTTTTGGGGTATAAAGCATTGCATTAGCAGCACAAAATGCATTGAACAAGCCACGTTCACATACACAAATTTACACATTGCACATTATGCATACAAACAAACAAACCCATCAACTCCACTTTTTCTTCCCCTCCATACCCATTGAGAGAGAGAGAGAGAATAAATATGAAAATTCCAAGAGCTTTGGAAACCGAGTTAGTGGAGTTTTTTGCATTCCCCACAAACATGCCCTTACCCCTCAGCTTGGACCAAGAATTTCAACCTCACTTTTTAGCAAGAAAATTAAAAATCTAAAAAATTAATTTATAAAATTAATAATAATTATTTATTATTATTTGAAAAATAAAAAAACAAAATCCCACTCGTGGTTCAACCAAAAGCTACAACTACGCCTTTATATATGACCCATCATGTTCCCCTTAGCCCCCTATACTCAACACTCTTTCTAGATTTTCTATGCTCTCTCCCTTTTCTAGCTTTTTCTTATTGACATTTTTCACTTACCACAACTCTAACATGATCGGCGGCCACCGGCATAGCTCGGTAGACTCCGGTGGCAGCGGAGAAGGTAGTGGTGGTCGGCGCCGGAGGCGATGGAAGCTCGGTGTTGAAGGGTTTTTTTGTAAATATGGATGGAAAGTTGATGGAAAATAAGAAACAAAAAAACCAAGGCTTTGCAATTTCGCTCTCCTGAGTTTCTAGCTTAGTGAGAAAAGGGCAGAATCGGGAGAGCGACATTATTGCATTGCGGGGAATTGAGGGTAGCGGTCCGAATTTGCCTTAAACTTAGGTCTTTAATTTTTATGTTGTTCCTTGTTTAACCTTGTATCTTTAAGTTTTTTACCGTCTTTGTCCTATTTTACTTTTATTTTTTTGGGGATTTTTTTTTTCTTCTTTTTTTTGGCATTGGTTTAAGGTTTACGAAACATGGGATGTAAGAGATGCATACGTGGTAGCTGTTTATTAAGTGCTTTTTGGGTAGGAAGGTGGTTTTGGAATTTTTGGTTGAATTTTGAGGAAGAAGAAAAATGGTGGTAATATTGCTGCTGGGCATGCATAACTTACACCCTATATTGTACTTTGCTTTGTTATGAATTTAAGATAAAGGGAATGACTTTAGTTTCTGTCTTCAATTAATTTTCCTTTTTTTTTTTTTTTTTTTTTTTTGATGCTCTTGTTGTTGATGCAAAGTAAAGACTGCAAAAAATTGTGTAAACTTGGCAGCATAGAAATTCCTTCTTTTAATATTTTTTTTTTCCTGGGCACTTTTGGACTTTCCTCATCTGATCTACCTTTAATTGGTAAAAAGAAAATGAAATTCATGTTTCAGCACCATTTGCACGCTTTTTTTTTTTGTCACTTCTTGGTCCTTTTCTTAAGTACTCTGATAAAAATGGTCAGTTTTTCTTATAGATTCTAAGCTTCTGTAAAAGAAACAATGATGCTAGATCCTGGAATTTATATGGGTACCAAGGATCAGTAACAGGGGCTTTTTTCTATTTATATTATGGGCTGGACTTGAAAAGATTGGATTATTTCATAATTTTATTTTTCTGTCTCTGATTCCGGTGCAGAAACGACATGAATCATGAGTGTATTTGTTGGTAAAATTTTAAATTTAAATTTTTCTAAATAAAAAAAGGAGAAAAATGCTGTCTTATTTCATAAATCCGAAAATGCTTTAAAGTAAAAAGTTATCTATACCAATATAATTATTTTTCAATTGAACTCTCTTAATATCTACATTGCCACTACTACAGAATATAGCTATTGACGACGGCCATACTTTTATATAGACGTCGGTTGAAAAAGAGAGCCGTCGTTAATAAAATAAGACGACGGTTAAAAAACATCAACGACGGTTTTAACTGTAACCGTCGTCTAAAGTTACATCAAAGACGACGGNAGTAGTGTGCCATTTATATATTTTTGAGAAATTTTCATTCATGTAGAACATTGTAGGAAAATTTAAATTTATATTAATTTTTTTTAAACGGAAATTATAAATGTGTATTTTCACAATTTAAAAGCTGTATTGTTCCACATAGATTACTATATTTTAGAAGGTATTTATTTACTAGAGGTGCTATCTTTTAGAAAAATATTACTTCATTATTTAAAAGTACCTTTATATAAAAATGTCTTTTTGAATTTATATATATTTTTAATGACATATCATTTCAAACTATATAAATATAATTATTTCTATTTAGTTTTCACTCAATCAATTTGATTAGTTCTATTTAATTCAATTCAAACTTAGTTTGATGTTTTTGAAGATTTGGAACTTTACTATCATCAAAAGATATAATTGTATTTTAAGAGAACATTGCAATAAAACCACGAGCATATAAATAGGCCAAATTTCTTTTTAAGAACGTAAAATTTAATTCTAACCTCGATATATTTAGTGATTATTCTACAATCTCTATTTTTTCTATTTATTATTGTATGCTATTAATTTTTATTATATTACTTAAATAAAATTTAATTATTTTGTATTATTTATTTATTGCATAGTTAGTACACGTTAATTTTCTAAAAATATTTATATAATAAGGTAATTGATAGTAAGAGACAGGTCTATACAAAATGATATTCCGTACGTAGTGGCCAACAGAGCTAAAAGTGAAAATTTTTGTCTTTCCCAAAAGCAGAAAAAATGATACTTATATCCTGCTACATAAAGTTACCAATTCACAATAATAAAACCATTATCATGACTTTCCTTATTATATATAACAAAACCAACTTAATTATAACCGAATAATTGAAGAAGGTTGTTTCTTCACAAGTTGTACCAATTAAATATGCTGTGTCACACGTGGCAGTGGCCTATTCGTTTTGCGCACGGGGATGGTTTCCAACAGAGTGTACATTGTGTACTTTAAGAATTTCTCATTTAAATCCAGCCCAATCGAATTGAGCTGTTTATTTTAGCTTAATTTAATTAGACACGATTCAAATAGTGCAATTCAATCTACTACAGGATTTTAGAGTGTAGTTCAGTGGTAAGAGACAGTTGAGTCTTTACACTTGTGAATACGAGAGTTGAAGTTCGAGTTTTGGTAGTTCTATTTGGACTTAAGTGCTCATTTTCGCTACTACCGCACGAGAATGAGAGAGTTTCCAGTGATATGAGCCTTTAGTATGGATTCTCACTGGATTAAAAAGACGCATGAATTTGACCCACTTACTAGATAACTCCTGAGCTTATAACCTCGCTACGGGTAGTTCTTTTTTTTCACAAAAAAAAAAAAAATTCAATCCACTACAGTCTCACGTCTCAAACGACCCATTACACGCTTTAGTGAAAACAAAAAAAGTCATATAGCTTCTTCTTTTTTTCTATTGAATCAAAACATGAAGCATAAATTTCTCATTGATTTCAAATTCAAACACAGCCTACGAATTTTAACCTATAAAAATTTGAAAATTCCTCCAAAAGAATTTGAAAATTTGATTAAGATGCTAAAAGTACCAAATAAATGTAACTAAATACAAACTTATTAAATATCAACACAACATTATAGCATATATTTTGATAGATTCATTTGGTACTATTTGTATTATTCAATTAATATAATCCAATTCTTCTTCCTTAATTTGGTATAAAAGTAGTGCCAGGGACATTAAAAAGTCAAACGGTATACCGAAATGTTTGCGAAGATAATGTAGCTAGCAAAGTAAAATATTACTATTCTATATTGGTTGAAAAACTAACATAATCTAAATATAGAGAAGTGGCCCTTTGATAAATATAACTGGATCTAATTAAACAAGTAAAATAATAACACTTCGTTACTTTTTTTGATGAAATAAATCTTCATTACTTATTTTTTTGTGGTAATCATAAATCTTCATTACTTGGTAAACATATTGTTACCCCTGATAATGCTCTTCGGTGTAAACAGTTGATAGACCTAATTATTTCAGGTTTTGCCTCTGTTCTTCCTTCATTGAATAATTGCACCGTCCATATATTTATGTAGAGTGTTCAAAGGGTTTTGTAATGGATCGTTAAGAAGGACATAGTAAGACTTTGATTTTTATATACTTATGTAGCTGGAAAAAGAAAAAATGGGGCAAGACTTTCTTAGTTCAATACGCAAGGACTAGAAACCAACTTCTTGGGTACGAAATGGTTTGCTAAATCAACTTGACAGTCGAGACTTTGTTGAAAAAACAGAAAAAAGAAAAGAAAAAGTATTTTTTTCATTCTTTAGCCTAACTAAAAGATCCATTGAATTTGCAGTACATAGCTAGAAACTGGAAACGTCATTAATTTTTTGTGAAGAAAAATAGTTTGAGAGATGAAGTAGTAGTTTGGGAGTGATTTTGAAATGTCTAAAACCACTTTAAGAAAATAAAAGCATCTTCAAGTAATGTTTGGTTAAAAAATCATAAAAAAGCTTTATAGTGATTTTGTTTTTGAAAAATCACATCTTTGTTTAATTTAGCTATAGTGTGAAGGCATTCCTCTTTACTTTTCTTCTATGTGTCACTTTATTAGTAGTTGATGTGGTTATCATCATCTATACAGATCCTTTTATTAATATTGTGGAAAATTAATGATATTTTTCATTTAACAAAATTTTAACTACTTATTGCCAAATTTTTATAATTTCTGTAAGACATATTCGAAGAACTCACAAAAATTATATATATATATATATATATATATTTATTTATTTAAATAATATTATTAGAGTTGTATATATATTTATTTTAATGATATTTAATAAAGTTTTTTTTTTATATTTTTTCTTACCGTCCATATATTGTCACACTAAAGTTTCATTAACAGTATTTACCTTTGCATCTGAATTCTTTTTTTTTTTTTCTTTTTTCTTTTTGTTAACTCTACCGAATCAAGTATCGACCAAAAAAATCCATTTATTTTTTATTTTTTGGTGAAACTCAATCTCAGACATGTAAAGAGGAATTCTAGTTAGATTGGGTTGGGTTTGATTTTTCCTTTTTATTCTTATTTATTTAAAAGGCTGGGTTTTTCTTCAAATTTCCATTCCAATATTTTTCTATAAGCTATAAAAGCCCAATACTTATAATCTATTCTCAATTTTTATTTTTATTTTTGTTGAGAAAAACAGTTATATAATCTAATATAAAAGTAATTACCTCTGTATCCCACTAAATTTGGTAATTGGTAGTAATTATTAATCATCCCACAAAATTTGGTAATTAATGGTTAAAAATTAATTATTGGAAAAAGTAAAATTTCAAAATATTAATGAAAGAATCCGTATTAATGAGAACAATTAACCATGAGCCACTGATAAAGTGAAACATAAGAGTGTTAAGGAGGAACGTCTCCACACCGGTGAGAAAGCAATCATTTTTTATAATGATAAAAGAAACACTAATTAGGTAAATGATTTGGAATCGAAAATTTTTACTGACTCGAATTGTCGAAGCAGGGGACCCAAAAATCGTATGAAATAGAAGCAATTAGTTAATTAAAGTTCTCAAATGCTTAAGCTTAAATTAATCTCCCTGTTTTTTCTTTGATTAATTGAAGAGATAAGAACTAATAAATTATACATTGCGATCAACCGCATTATATTTTTCCATTGTAAAACATTCACATCAAAAAAAGACAAATAAAAAATTTCATTTATTGTATTGGACTAGATTAGATTTAAATTCGACTTGCAAATAAAATAGTCCAATTTAGTTTAATCTAGTTGAATAAACGTCTCTTTAACATTTTGCATTAGCTTTTCTCCGTTGACTCAGTTATAAGCCACTCTGTTGAAGAGTCCGATTGAACTTCTTCAATGGACATATGTGGTAGATGCATTTCTACATCATTGACGTTCCCTTCCACCATCTCCACAACTTTGTTGTTCATCGAATTGCCAGAATCTTCTTCATCTGACTTCTTTCTGGTACAAAACTTGTGGATAAGGAATACATATATCACCAATGGAGCAAATATGCATCTCCCACAAAAACTTAGCTCTGTTAAAAAAATTAATTAATTATCCAAACACGAAAGATTTTTAGCTCCAAAGAACTTAATCAAAGAAAGTAACAAAAAAAAATCAAGAACATAATTAATTTCCAATTCAGAAAATTTAGTACCTAATAGAGATGAGCCAATAAGTGAGACATCCAAGTATATTGTATGCCTGGATACTGGATAATCAACTGCACAAGCACTGCAAGTTTAAGCTTTATATATATATATATATATATATATAGAAGGGTTTTTGGCAACCATGTTTTGACTTTTGTGCCAAATAAAAATTTGATTTTTAAGTTTTATATTTGACACATATGCTTCTGAAATTTAATAAAGTTTTACCGCATCAGTTTAAACTCTTAATACCGTTAGTTTTTTCAGTTAAATATTATGAACAATGCCATATAATTTATACTTTTTTTATAATTTAAAAAGTAAAATTAGTATTTCGTACTCATCTTCTTCTTAATTATTAAAAATGTTATAAAAAAAATTGCATGCATATAATATTTAACGAACGAAAACTAAAAGCATTATACTGTCAAAATTTATTAAGATTAAAAAGTATATGCGCCAAATATGAAATATAAAATGCAATTTGTAAATCCGCACAACATTATCAAAAAATTTAAATCATAAAACAGCCAATTAAAATCTAGCATAATCTAAGTCCAATCTAATCTCGTCCAATTTAACGGACTCAACAAAAGAGAAATTATTGCTACTGACCTGGATCACCACACTCATAGACCAAAGGATTATCCCATGAATTTATTATACAGGAAGCACCGGAACGAATGCAATCACGGCACACAATCGACCAACCGAGCTCCAAACCCAACCGCAACACTTCGCGGATAGTTTCATAAGGAGGGAATCTAATATCAGCGGCAAAGTCAAGAGGAGCAATGGAAATCAGCAAGCAAGACTCCATGTGAGGCAGTAGGTAGCCTTCGAAAACAGCATACACATTAGCTGAGATAAAACAGGGTACTCTGGCATAGGCAGGGTGGGTAATGTTTGCAGAGCACTTGAAGAAACTCACGTAGGAATACCGGCGGATGACCGGTCCCTTGTATCGATAATCGCCGGTGATCGTCTCGTCTACCTTCTTCGGAGACCGACCAGGCAGGTTGCAGGTTCCATTTTCGAAGTTTGCATCGACCAAGCGGATTGTTTGATTGTCATAGGAAATTTGCTTGACCAAGTACTTCTCTGAATGGAATTCCAAGATGGTTGTTTTGTTGTTTTGGCAAGAAAGTTCATAGTCTTTGTCTCCGCAGCTTGGTGGATCGGTGTTTAGGCGAAAAGGGTAGCTGATGTTTTTGACATCTCCGCAAGAAGAAGTGCAAATTTGGTGATCAAAGTTTCTAGCTTGAACTAGGCTAGTGAACAGAGAGATAAGGAAAAGATTTTGTTGTTGTTTTCTCATGGTGTACTTTGTTTAGCAAAAATTTGTGTTCGTTTTTCCATTAGCATTATAACAATTGGGCAAAAATGGTATTTCGATATCTATGTTTTTTTTTTAACTCTTGACTTGAGTTTGGATTTTGGACCACCAAATTTTAAGGTCTAGGTCAACGTTTTGGGATGGGTTTAATTGCACTTTGCTTGGAAGAAAATCACAACATTTTTTTGTTGTACTTTCTTTTTTGAATATTCTCACATTTTTTCCTCTGGTTATGGTGTATATTTTCATGTTAACCCATAAACTGAGTTAATATATAGTTTTCTTGTTTCCTTTTTTTCAATGGAGAGATATAGGATATTGAAATATAAACTCATATGTTTTGTCTAATCAAACTTTAAATTTTTTTTTTTAAATGTGGTCGAATAAGGGATTAATTTTAATTGTTTTATATCTACCAACAAATATGAATAGAAGAAACTAATTTTTCTTTTCCTAACTATTAAATATTGGTTTCATACAGAGAGCTAAAAGGTTTGTCGCGTCTTATTATTATTACTATTGAGTCGCATGGTCTGGCACTTGTAACACGTAATATGACTTTGCCACATCAAATATGTTTATTTAGGTATTTATTTTGTAGCTAAAATGATAGTTACGGTGTTATTACAATGTCAAAACCAGAGACAAATATATATAATCTTCCATTATTATATGGGATTAATTGTAGAATGTTAACTTATATATATAATATTAGAAATTAGTATATCAAACGCCAAATGATGGTCAGATTTTGAATTTTTGAGTATCTAATTTGCCAACTCTCATACGTTGGAAGTTAAGTGGAAAAGTGGTTTGTTTGATAAGCCTTTATTCTTCTACTTTTGTTGACTAGGAGATGAAGAAATTGATACTGCCCCGCACAGCAAGATGATCATCATTTTGCTCAAATTTTTCTTCCCTTGCTTTCCATGTTAGTTTCTACTTTTTTCTCCTTAATAATGTTAGACATATCAAATTGTTTGCTAAATAATATCATAATATTTTATTAGTTTATATTTAAGATTTAACTATTCATCTACAGGTTTATTTATTCATATTTAGATCATAATATTTTTTTAAATGATAATATATTAGCACATCATTTGGTAAACAATTTAATACATTTAGCAATGCTGATTTTTCCTTGTAGTTGTTTATCCTTAGACAAGAGGAATATATACAATTCCATCTTTTGAAAATTAGAAAATATTAATATTTCTGCAAAGTTCATTTTGTTGTAATGTAACCTCTTTTAGACTCTAGTTTCAAGATTTTTACATCTAAATTAAATGCAAAACTATTTTATATCTATAATAGCATCTTCAATGATGCTTTTTATTTTAAAAATCATGATTTGATTTTTAAAATAAAAAGTATTTTTAATAATTTTATAAAATAAAGAGTGTGATTTTTTATTTAACTCCAATGGTACTATTTATCACACTTTTTATTTTTCATTTTCAAATAAATAACTAATGTATAACATGAATATATAAAATATATAACTAACAAAGTAATTTTATATGTATAAAAAAATATAAAATTATATATAATTATAGTTGTGCATTGAAAATTGCACAATAATAAATAAAATGCATTAAAAATTATATATAGAGAGTGAGTTTGGCTCTCCAAATGTAGAGAGCCAAGTCTCATTCTCTATTTTAACTTTTTATTTTAAAGAGTTCATTGGAGTACCAAAATGTTTTCTTCATCTTTAAAATAGAAAAATTAAAACTTTTAAAAAGTGCATTAGAGATGCTCTAAATAAATGTGAAAATATACAAGTTAAAATTTGAAAAAATTGTTAGTCATGGTTTCAATTCCTAAAAACAAAAGATTAATTGCACTTCGATATCATTAATGAAACCGGAAGGGCCACAAAATTCTCAAGTGTCTCCAGGAATAAAATGGCTCAAATTTTGCGTGGAAGCACAAGCCGTGACCATACTTATTTATTTTCATCTTATCTTAGCTTGATGAGGTAATTTGGTGGAATAAGAAAAGGAAAACCAAACAAATATTTTGGGGTATGAATGCAATGAGAGCTGGACAAATTCTATTATAATATACTGGTCTTATAATTGGCTAATAACCGTGTTCATAGGCCAAGCTTAATTCTACAACCTTAATTGCCAAAAAGGACTCAAAGAGAAACAATGAAAGTCCTTTTACAAAATCTTAAGTAATTAGTCATGAGTTTGATCACCCTTCTTAAACCCAACCGTAGGAGTAAATGTATAATTTAGTCTATGCAACCCTTAAACTTTTTCCACGTCCATTCATGAGCTTCAAAGTTTGTTTGTTTGTTTTCTATTTTTTTTATTTTTTTTAAATATTGTTATATTATTTTTTAACAATGTTACTTTTTATTCATTAGCCACAACCCATTGTGTTAGTTTTGGGGTCCAATTGTCGAAGCCTGGCTAATTAAGAACATCTTTAATAGGTCTATTAATTGCTGAAAAAATATTGTGATGCGAATTCTAGCGAAATTGATCGTTCTACAATGGTTCAATGTTTACGAAGTTGACCTCAACCCACAATCCAACGAGAAATTGAAACCTTGGTATAAAAGCTTGACATGTTGTCTATGAAAAATACAATAACCTTACTATAAATGCCACAATCAAATTCTTTGATTGATAAGTTGAAAATTTGTTCTTTAGACAAGCCAAAGAAAAGAGAAAAATAATTTTCAAAATAATTGCTAAAATATATTGTATGTTCTTGCTGGCCGAATTTTGGCATTTTAAATAGAAAAACGTCGTTTGCCAAATATGGAAATAAACCCTAAAAGGAATATGAAATAAAAGACTAATATACCCTTAATTAATAAGCTAAATTACAAGATAATTTCAGGCCCATGTATGCCTACTCTTTAATATAACTCAGCAAATTAATAAATGTAGACGTCCTAGGTCCATCCATAGCTTCTTCGGCATTTTTATCAAATGCTTGTTGAATATAAAGCTCCAAAACCTTTTTGAATTACTTGGCTCAATTACGTGTCACGGGACCTCTAGATAGCTCAAACCATCATATGAATCACCTCCTCTGTATGGCTCGATGTCCTCATCATTCATTCCCCCTTTTGAAGGATTTGTCCTCAAATCATCACCTGCATCAAAAGGAGAAAGGTAAAACACATTAAAGGTACAACTAATGTCATACTCACCGGGGAAGATCAATCTTGTAGGCGTTGTCATTAATCTTTTCAAGTACTTGGAATGGACTATTGCCACGTGGCAATAGCTTAGAATGCCGTTGTTTCGGGAACCTCTCCTTACGCATATGCAACCAATGTAACACCACACTCTCTCTCCAACCAATATTGTCTCCAATTTAGCCATCGCACTTCAGACGATATGGAGTTTTTGGTCAAACTTCCCAGGGGGTCACCCATCCTAGGAATGCTCCCACTGGAGCACGCTTAACCCCAGAGTTCTTCCAACTCTGAAGCCAAACGCTCTGAAAAGGCCTTGATTGTTAAGAGAGTGCTTACTTTACATTTGAACCATTACCACATGACCCCCTTTCCACACCCGAGCGATGTGGGATTGGACACCAATCTCTGCCAGTAAGGTAGCCTGCCAGTGCCTCGCACCCGCCCACACTTACTCTGGCTATGCCAGTAAGGTAGCCTGCCAGTGCCCTTGCACCCGCCCACACTTACTCTAGCTCTAGATCCGGGTCGTCACAATCCACCCCCTTTGGGGCCCAGCGTCCTTGCTGGCACATTTCCGACCGGGTACAGGCTCTGGTACCATTTGTAACACCACACTCTCTTTCCAACCAATATTGTCTCCAATTTTGCCACCGCACTTCAGACGGTATGGAGTTTTTGGTCAGACTTCCCAGAAGGTCACCCATCCTAGTACTACTCTCGCCCAAGCACGCTTAACTTCAGAGTTCTGATGGGATCGGGTGCGATCATACCAGCACTAATGCACCCGATCCCATCAAAACTCCGAAGTTAAGCGTGCTTGGGCGAGAGTAGTACTAGGATGGGTGACCTCCTGGGAAGTCTGACCAAAAACTCCATACCGTCTGAAGTACGGTGGCAAAATTGGAAACAATATTGGTTGGAAAGAGAGTGTGGTGTTACAACCAAACACAATCACCTGGTTCAAACACAACCTGCTTTCGTCCTTTGTTGGCATAATTGGCATATTGCTCGGTTCGCTTCTCTATGTGATGTCGTGTATTTTCATGCAATTGCTTGACAAATTTGGCTTTTTTTGCACCATCTAAATTCATTATTCCATCAATAGGCAAAGAAGTCAAATCCAAAGGAGTTAAAGGATTAAAGCCATAAACAATTTCAAATGGAGTAAATTTAGGAGCAGAATGCATGCTTCTATTATATGCAAACTCAACATGCGGCAAACACTCCTCCCAACTTTTGAGGTTCTTTTTTATTAATGCACGTAACAAGGTAGACAAAGTTCTATTAACTACCTCAGTTTGACCATCGGTTTGAGGATGACAAGTAGTAAAAAATAAGAGCTTTGTACCTAGTTTCTTCCACAAAGTTTTTCAAAAATAACTCAGAAACTTAGCATCTCTATGGGACACAATACACTTAGGCATGCAGTGCAACCTAATAATATTCCTAAAGAACATATCTGTCACATGCAATGCATCATCGATTTTCCTACAAGGTATAAAATGTGTCATTTTAGAGAACCAATCAACTACCACAAATATGGAATCCATACCTTTCCTAGTCCTCAGCAATCCTAAGACAAAATCCATAAAAATATTAACCCAAGGATGAGTAGGAATCGGTAAAGGCATATACAACTCATGTGGTTTAGTGGTAGACTTAGCTTGCCGACAAGTAATGCACTTCTCACATATTCTCGCCACATCCTTTTTCATGTGTGGCCAATAAAAATGTTCATGCAAGACCTCATATGTTTTGAAGACACCAAAGTGACCCATCAACCCACCACTGTGTGCCTCTTTTCCAAGCAACTCTCTAAGTGAACACATAGGCATGCATAACTTATTTTCACGAAATAAAAACCCTCATGCCTATAAGATTTACCAAAAGCTGCTTTTTCACATGCACTAAAAATGTTACCAAAATCGTTATCATGTTCATATAATTCTTTAATAAGCTCAAACCCTAAACATTTAGCATCTAGTGTAGAAATTAGAACATACCTCCTTAACACTGTGTCAAACACTACATTGTCCTTACCTTTCTTGTACTTGATCACATATAGAAATGTTTAAATGAACTCCACCCATTTGGCATGTCTCCATTGGGGGTTTTGCTGCCCTTTTAGAAACTTCAAAGTTTCATGATCCGTATGAATCACAAACTTTTTAGGCCGCAAGTAGTGTTGCTATGTTTCCAAAGCACGAACTAAGGCATACATCTCTTTGTCATATGTTGGGTAGTTCAATGCTCCGCCATTCAATTTCTCGCTAAAGTAAGTTATTGGTCACCTACCTTGCATCATGAGAGCTCCAATACCCGAACCTGAGGTATCACATTCAATTTCAAAGGTAGCATTAAAGTTCAGTAAAGAAAGCAAAAGAGCTTGAGTTAACTTATCTTTTAGAAGATTGAAGGCTTGCTCTTGCTCTTTTCCCCATTTGAAGCCTACAGTTTTCTTAATCACTTCGATCAAAGGTGCGGCTATTGTGCTAAAGTCCTTCACGAATTGATGATAGAAACTTGTCAATCCATGAAAACTTTGAACGTCCCCAACATTTGTAAGTGTTGGCCACTCCTGAATGGCTTTGATTTTCTCTTCATCAACCTCTATGTCATATGCACTAACAATATATCCTAGAAACACTAATTTATTAGTAGCAAATGAACACTTTTTGAAGTTAGCATACAACTTTTGAGCTCGTAGGACTTGCAAAACTGACTTAACATGGTCAACATGTGTGTCAAGTGTCTTACTATAAATTAAAATATCATCAAAGTAAACAACTACACATATGCCAAGAAATGCACGCAACACATGGTTCATTAATCTCATGAAAGTACTAGATGCATTAGTTAAACCAAAAGGCATTACTAACCACTCATACAAACCATATTTAGTTTTGAAAGCAGTTTTCCATTCATCGCCCTCTTTCATTCTAATTTGATAATACCCACTTTTTAAATCAATTTTTGTAAAAACACATGCACCATGCAGCTCATCTAACATGTCATCTAACCTAGGACTAGGATGACGATACTTTACCGTAATATTGTTGATGGTGAGACAATCAACACACATCCACCAAGTTCCATCCTTCTTAGGTACAAGTAGCACCGGAACTATACAATGACTCAAACTCTCCCTAATATATTCCTTTTTCATAAGCTCATTGACTTGCCTTAGGAGTTCCTTTGTCTCTTCAGGATTACTCTGATAGGCTATTCAATTTGGTAGTGGTTCCCCTGGAACTAAATCAATTTGATGTTTGATTCCCCTAATTGGTGGCAATCATCCTAGTAGATCATCGAGAAAAACATCATCAAATTCCTGCAAAATAGACACAATGCAACTAGGAACACAAGTGTCAAGGTCGTTAAAAAAAATATAAGGCCTCCTTATACAAGCAACATCATTGGCTTGTTCAAGGTCAAAGCTCTCCTAATTTCACTCTCATTTGCAAAGAAATTGTGTTGTTTCTTTCAAAAGCTCACTTTTTTCTTTCTTTCCACTCATTTGTGTTTTGAAGCTCTCAGTCTTACTCTTGCCTATACTCTCGGATTTGCTCTCACCATAGATCTCTCTTTGCTTTTTTAATCTTAATCGGTTTTCATATACCTCGGTAAGAGTCATCGGCATCAATGTAAGTGACTTTCCTTTAACTCAAAAGAATGTCGATTTGTGTACCCAGCATGTATCACTTTCTAGTCAAATTGCCATGGCCTCCCAAATAATAAGCGATCGGCATGCATGGGTACCACATCACAAATCACCTTATCTGAATACCGCCCAATTGAAAATGGAACCACCACTTGTTTCACTACCTTCACTTCACCACAATCATTCAACCATTGCAGCTTGTAAGGTCTTAGATGCTTCAAGGTCTTCAATCCTAATTTCTCCACCATGAGGCTACTAGCTACATTGGTACAACTCCCACCATCAATGATCACACTACAAGCCTTTTCACTTACCAAACAGCGGGTGTGGAACAAATTGTCACGTTGTGGTGATTCATCTACCTCTTTAGTTTGCACACTCAGTACTCTCTGAACCACAAAAGAATCTCCTATTATGGCAAACTCAGAATTACCACCTTCCTCCAATGGCGGTATCTCGTCTTCCTCCTCCTTTTTATTCTCAGACTCATACTCGCCTCCCTCATTTAAAATCATTACACGCTGATTAAGACACTCTCTAGCCATGTAACCCCTGCCAAACACTTAAAACATTTAATATCACGAGTCGGTGTATTTGAAGTGTCGAGTTTATCTGAAAATAGGGTAGAGCCGGGCTTAACCTCCTTAGGCTTCTCATGTTGTGGCACAAACCTATCCTTCCAAGTAGGCCTTTCCTCACTCTATTCCAATTTGGTTTGGAATATGTTCCCGCCCTTGGTACTCCATGGGTGTGCTTGGTTAGACTAAGTTGCCTCTCAATTTTAATTGGTTTGTCCACCAACTCTTCCATCTCCACATAATGTTGTAATTCTACCACGTTAGTTATCTCACAATGTAACCCGTTTAAGAAACATGCTATGGTCACCTCTTAATCCTCCACCACATTAGCACAAATTATAGTTATTTCCAAGTTCTTATGGTACTCTTCAACACTCTTACTGTCATGTGTAAGCCTCTGTAATTTGTGGCACAAGTCCCTATGATAATGGGTCAAAATGAAACGCTTCCTCATCACAGCTTTCATGTCATCCCAGGTTTCAATCGGTCTTTCACCATTCCGTCTCTTTCTAGTCACTAATTGATCCCACCAAATAACAGCATATAGTCAGTGAATTCAACAGCAGCTAGTTTTACCTTTTTAAGCTCCGAATAATGTTGGCAATCGAATACCATCTTGACATTCTTCTCCCATTCAAAGTAAGCTTCTGGATCATTCTTTCCTTAGAATGATGGTATCTTCATTTTCATATTGCTCAAGTCATCATCTTCCTCACACTACCTTTGTCTATTCACTCGGCCTCCATAGTCCCTGTAGTATGGACCTCTAACGAATTCTTCTTGTGCTTCTTCCTTGTCAGCTTCATAGTCGTCTTCAAAACCAAGTTGGTTGACCCATTTTTTCCTTATGGTAGCCCATTGGTGACCACCCCTATAGCCTTCACGTTGTGGTCGTGGTAGGTCTTGATTGTCACCTCATTGTGTGCCCTGCCTATTCTCCACTTGGTGTATCCTTTCCTCCAGTCCATCAAATTTTAAATCAATTTTTGACTTCATCCTAACACTCATTTGCTCAAACTGTCTTGTCATTGCCTCCATAATTGCTCTCATATCATTAGAAGCTTTGAGCCCTCTAGGTTGAGAAGTCTTGCCTTTTTGTGACATGATTTCAGACCTGCAAAGATTAGTTAATAATGGACCTCACAAATCACTCTATCATGTGTTTCACTCTAAATAATGGCAATCTACTCGTGTTTACGCTCAATTCAGACCTACGGCTACGTCCAAATCACAAATTCAACCTTTCAAATCGAATAACTAACTAAAGTTTGTAGCAAGATTATAGAACAAAGAAAAAGAGAATGAATTCAAATGACTAGAAGGGAAATATATATTTATATATATATATTTACTATGACTGGTTAGTTTAAAACAGCACATCTAGGACCAACAAACTATAATCTAAAGAAAAAATTTAAGAAGTGATTTTTCGGACTAGCTCACAGATTTGTCCATGCGCAATCCCAAGCGCCTGCTACTGCGATTTGGCTTTTTTTTTTTCAAACTAGCTCAAATTTTGACACATAATCGAGNCTATTGCGATTTGGCTTTTTTTTTTCAAACTAGCTCAAATTTTGACACATAATCGAGCTAAGCAATTCAAGAAAGCTTTGGAGCTTTATATTCAACAAGCATTGGATAAAAAGGCCTACGAAGCTATAGATGGGCCTAGGACGTCTACATTTATTAATTTGCTAAGTTACATTAAGAGTAGGCATACATGGGCTTGAAATTATCTTGTAATTTAACTTATTAATTAAGGGTATATTAGTCTTTTATTTCCTATTTCTTTTAGGGTTTATTTCCATATTTGGCAAACGATGCTTTTCTATTTAAAAAGCCAAAATTCGGCTAGCAAGAACATACAATATATTTTAGCAATTATTTTGAGAATTATTCTTCTATTTTCTTTGGCTTGTCTAAAGAACAAATTTCCAACTTATCAATCAAATAACGAAGCTTTGATTGTGGCATTTATAGTAAGGTTTTTGTCTTTTCCATAGACAACGGGTCAAGCTTCTATACCAAGGTTCCAATCTCTCGTTGGATTGTGGGTCGAGGTCAACTTTGTAACCATTGTAGAACGATCAATTCCACTAGGATTCCCATCATATTGCCACATCAGATAAATAGACAGTGTTTGAGAAAAAATTCTTTCAATGGTTATGTGTAAAGCATCTGTTAGGCTGATGTGGCAAGAAAAAAAATAGAAATTGTCAGGTTGACCTTCTACTTCTAGAGGGTCTGTTAGACATGCTAACTTAATAAAAAAAAAATTTTCCTTTTTTTTATCGTTATCTTTGGCAGTTTTATTTTAATTAAGGTTAATTTTAATTAGATTTAATTTTTTTTAAATTATACATAATCAATTAAGTTTATTTTAAACAGTTTCCATTGGAGACTATTTTTGAATATTTACTATCTATTAAATAGACATTTGCCACATAAACAACAATGACTTCTATTTTACATGCCACATATATTATAATCCACAATATCATTAAAGATGCCCTAAGCTTTTTTTATTTTCTTCAATAAATTGTCAAAGATATGTACAAGTCTGCCCAAAAAGAACAAACACAATACACATAGTTGAAGAAGAAGAAGAAGATGAACATGAATATTTCAAGTGTGGGAGTGTGTTTGGTGGTTGTTGCTGTGGTAGTTTCATTCGGAGGAAGTGAGTACTTGTCGATGGCTGAAGTGAAATGTACGTAGCATGATAATGGAGCTGATCAGTGCATGTTCAAGTTCCATCATATCCACATATCCTCCTTCCCCCGAGTGTTGCACTAAATTGAAAAACAAGAGCCTTGCCTTTGCCAGTATATGAAAGACCCTAACCTCTAGAATTTCGTCATCTCTGAAAACGCCTAGAAGATTGCCGATACTTGTGGCACCCCTTTATATTTATATTTATCATGAATATATACATGATATGTATTTACAGTTTATAATATATAGTTGTTAGAGATAAAAAAAAATGTAAAAAAATATTGATCCATATTTTATCAGCTTAAGTTTTTAAAATCAGTGGTAATTCAATTTTAATATGATATTAGAGAAAATATCAAGCAGTTACATGTTCAAGACTTAATAACTTCACCCAAAAATAAATATATATATATATATACTCAAAATGAATACAAAAGAGGCCAGACTGAAAATCTACATCAAAGAACCCAAATTTAAAGACCCAACAAGTATACATGTGAAGAAAAATATTAAAGATAAAAATAAAAAAATATGATGACTTATCTCTTATATATTAGCTTAAATTTTAGTAATCAATAATTGATTTTATTTTATTATTATATATATATAGTAATTCTCTAATTAATTTTTTTTTTTTGGATCCATCTACCATGCTTTTTCAACGTTGAATGCATGTTAACCGGACAAATTATGACAAAAAAATATGAGGAGAGAAAGTTATATGTGTGTGTGTGTGTTTGTGTGGGGCAACTGGTCATGTTCCAGTAGCAATAATATAGAGGAGTGCCATTTTAGTATTGGTAACAATATGGATTATGGTTTGTATATATATCATTGTAACTAGTGGAGCTAATTATTATTTCACTCGTTATCGGTATGAAAGAAAGCTGACTTTTTCATTTGTTTTGGCTCGACTCAAAATCAGTTACTGTTTATGTTGTTGAAAATTCTATATGAAGCTTCAAAAATAGTCGAATCGAGAACTTGAGATTAGTTAAATCTATTAGTGCTGTTTATGTTGTTGAAATTCTATAGAAGCTCCAGGCCTAATTGAATCCCCATAATTTGGGGTTAGTTAGTATAACTTAAGCGCTTTTTATTAATTAATTGGTAATGTTTGGGCGTATAACATGAGCATATATTTTTCAACCGTTTTAACTTCATTCCTGTACATGTAGAATTGAATCCGTTTTTCTAATGATCGAACATCCCAAAATTGTGCTAGGGTCATCAAACGTTGTTTAACAATGGTGGGCAAAAAAAATCTTGAATTCATGGAAAATGGATTCAATACCATTTCTACCACAAATTTTTGGCAAAAATTTAATGAAAAAAAATTTGGAGAATTAAATACAAATTTAGAATGTGAGATGTTTAATTAACCAAGTTGGGCTCCCTCACCCCAGCCGAATAATTATTCAGTTACTGGGCCTGATTGGGCTTACATTATATAAACGTCAAACCAGTTTTGAATCGACAACAAAAAGCAAGATCGGCTGAGGAATTTATTTGTTTATATTGAATACATTGAATAATAGTTTAAATCAAATCCTCTGAATTCTTTCACCAATGAAACAATAATAATTCTTCAAGAATACATGTAGATCTTTTGTTATTTTACACCCATAGAAGACTTAATTTTACTCAAGAAAGAGAAGATTTTGTAAGTAAATAGAATAGTCCATTGGATTACACTATACACATGGAGATAGTAATTATCGTCAGAGTGACTTTGGGTCACTACGAAAGCTTCAATCAAAACAACTCAAGTATTAGTAATATGGGAACCAAATTTTATGAGCTTTATCTTTAACTTCATGCCCCGACAATTTCCAGTTAAGTGTCAAAATGAAAACCAACTTGGACTGAAAATGAGAGCATGGAAGGGGGTTTATGTTGGGGGGTCCCATTAACTCAAATATTCTATTCATGTATATTTCACAATCATACTAATTTTGTTGATAAAAAACTTTGGAAATTTAATAATACATACTTTTCATTCACGCCCAAATTTTTCTTTTTTCTTTTTTTACTTTTTTGAAATTCTGAGATAAAGATTTCTTCATCATACTTGAATTAAAAATTTTAAAAATATCATTTGTAATCATTGCCAATTCAGCTATCCTAAATAAACTAATTACATTCGTATTAAAAATTTTAAACTTTTTCATTATTATCAAGATAATTATATTATTATCATTTCTATTTTCATGCTCAAATTGAAGACTTGAGAGAGAAGACAGTGGATCAGAAGCAATACGGGTTTCCTATACTTGAAATATTGCTTTACATTTTACATTTTATAATTGCCAATTTGTTCACATCAAACCGTTTCAAGTTTTCCAACAAGATTTCATTGCTCAACCTCTATTACAAACACGCATTTTTTTATGGGAGCTTTCAAGATTCAATGTCCCAAAATAAAGAAGTTTCTAGACAAAATAAATTATATTAAAAAAAAAGTTAGAAGATAACATTAAAACTCTTGTAAAATTTAGAAGGTTACAATACATCTAACATCGACGGTATATTTGGTTCTCAGTTTGGTTAAAATGTTAAAAAAAATACATGAGCATTTTTAGAATCTCATCTTAGAAGTAATATAAAATTAATTTGAATCGTTTTTGGGGGATTTATTTGCTTTTTAAATTGGGTCCACGTTTTCATTGATAATCAAAGTTTAAGGCTATTCAACCACTCGNATTGGGTTTACGTTTTCATTGATAATCAAAGTTTAAGGCTATTCAACCACTTGATTTTTATGTGTTTTTTTTGGGTGAAAAACCCCTTGATTGTTTTCGCGTGCTTACATTTTTAACATACTATTCTATAAATTATTCATAAAAAAATACTATTCTATAAACTCTCGCTCTCGTTCTCTGTCTCTCCTATATTTGTATTCTATGAAATTTTCTTTTATGCAAATGAAATAATAATATTTTTTTCAAGCACATGCATCATTTTATTACCTTTTTACCACCCGTTCGAAAATAATATTATTTACAACAAAAAGTAATTAAATTTCTGTACTTTTTCTTCTACCGTCTACCTCTTGATGTCGCACATACTTATAAGCAGCAAACGAAATCCATTCAAAAAATTTGCTGCGGTTCGAACATTTATCCATTTTTATAGAGTTCTAATCGAATCCTGAATGTAACTTTCTCTGTAATCGTATGTCAACTTCTTTCTGCTATGGAGGACATGTTTCATACTTCAATTTATTGATTTTTGTGTTGGAGATTTGTAGCAAGTCTATGAAAACATCATTTTGAAGGCGATTCAAAAGCTTGCTACCATAATTAATGAAATCCATTCAATTTTTGCCAAAAATTAACAACCTCCAAAATTATATATTCTAATATAATTAATTTATATACAAACGATCCCTCTTTCTTATTCTGCCATTAAAAAAGTGAAAAATCTAAAGCAGTTAAAAAAAAAAAAAACCCCATAGAGCTCTCAAAAAATATATAAAATCAAAAAAGTCTAAAAATTCCATAATAAAAAAAATAAAAAAGAGAAAACCCACAGTCAAAACTGCCCATTAACTCTATAAAATAATAAAAAGAGAGAGGAAAAATAAAAATAAAAAATAAAAAACCACCAGCAATCATCATAAATATGGGTGGTTCCTAGAGGCGATAATCGCCGCCGCCGCCGCCGTCGTCATCATCGTCGGGAAAAAAATTACTGAGCGAATAACCACGCAACGAGGTCTCCTCCGACGCGCTGACGCGTGAGAGCCACGCGCTCATCGGAGACGAGCGACGAGCGGCAGAGAGGGCAATTGAAGTTGAGATGGTCAAGCCAGCCATCGAAGCAGTGCTTGTGGAACACGTGCCGGCAATCGAGCATGCGTACCTGGTCTCCTTCCTTCAACGTGCAGAGACAGACTACGCAATCCGAAGCGCACGAACCGTCGACGACGGCGAACCGGTAGGAGACCAGACGGTTGAGGTTGCGCTGGTCGGCAAGAACGATTAATCCGGCGAGTCCCGAGCCTACTGCGCCGTAAAGCCCTTCGTCGACATGGTCGGAGCGAAATCGGGATAGACCTAGCGAAGCGAGAAGACCTAAGAGGAAAGAACGAAGGCAGTTGACGCAGTTAGCGACTAGAGCGACCATTAGAAGGGGGATCGAATCCGACGACACGTCGTTCAGCTGGCTGTGTAATCCCATCTTCTTCTTCTGGTATTCTCTCTCCCTCTACAAATTTTAATTCTCTGTTTCTTCGAAACTCGGTGGAATTTGGGGATTACAGGGTGGGGAAGAAAAAAGAAGCAGAAGCAGAAGGAAAACGAGTTGAAGTCCAAGAAAACGAAAAAAGAGAGAGTAAATAAAGAAGAGAAAAGAGAGAGAAACTTACGATGTGGTACTCAAAGAAACTGTTTGGAAACTAGTAAAATTGGTAATAGAAATAAAAAGACACTTTTTTGGGAAGAAAATGAAAGAATTATTCATAGCGGGGTTATAATTAGTAAATTGATTGATATAGGCATTTTTTTATCGAACTGTATCGCTAAAATTTCATTCTCTTTCGTATCCACTTAAATCTAAATAAAACTATAAAGATTCAAACTTAATAAAAATAAAAAAGACACTACGTGTGAACAAAGAGGGAGGGACAGGTAATCTTTAGCTCCCCTTCTCCTTCTTCTATCGCTTTGGCTAAGCCTAAGAGCTTCACCTCCAAGCAATCACACCCCTCGCCTATCAACAACAAGCCCATGTGTTGTGGGCCCTGTTTCTTCCCAAATATGGTATCTTTTGGATNTAAATCTAAATAAAACTATTAAGATTCAAATTTAATAAAAATAAAAAAGACGCTACGTGTGAACAGAGAGGGAGGGACAGGTAATCTTTAGCTCCCCTTCTCCTTCTTCTATCGCTTTGGCTAAGCCTAAGAGCTTCACCTCCAAGCAATCACACCCCTCGCCTATCAACAACAAGCCCATGTGTTGTGGGCCCTGTTTCTTCCCAAATATGGTATCTTTTGGATTGAGTGTGACAAGTGTAGAGTTGTAGTAGTGTGTTGTTTATATATTACAGAGGGATTCAAATTTGGGATCGTTGTTTTAAACAGCCGTAGATTTATCACCGAGCTGTTTAGGTTTAATTGATTTGATTTATTGTACAGTTTTGATATCAAGGTACTCATCATCTAATTCATTCTTAATTACGTATAATAAGTGGGTTTACTTTGTATTGAAATTTTAATAGATCGATTATAAGTACATGATTTTATCAATGGTTGTTTTGAATTATGTAATCGGTAATTATAGTTTAGCTGCCGCTTTGGACACCTTGATATCCCATACAATTTTACTTTAATTTCAGTATTATTATCTTTAGCTTTATTTATTTATTTTGTATGACTCAGCACTGATACTTTTACAAAGTATAAAAACTACAAACATCTTTGTTGCTTTCTCCATTTTTAACAAAAGTAAAAAAATATTTTTCTTTCCTTCACATAAGATAGCTTCAAAAGTACACAAAATATGTAAGTTTTTTAATATACAATCAAAGATTTAAGGACATGTCATACCCTTGAGACAAATATTTAAATAGTTATTTTACTAGTGAAAACATACATGTGTACAAATATCTAAAAACGGTTTACTCGACTATTTAGATCTATCTAAAAATTATTAAACGAAGTTTACTAACATATATTGAAGCATAATCTATATCTAATGTGTAATTTTAATATTGATACTTCGGATTAACTCTTTAAATTTGAAGTTTTATAATTCACTATTTTTTTTTACTACATTTATGTAGAATTCAAATATGCATTTGTAATTGGTTAGTCTAAAAGTTTGTCCATCTTATTATTTGTCTGTAGATTATTCCAGTTTAACAATGATTCTGATATTATTATTTTTTGTTTTTGGTAACTGAATGACTCTTATACTATGTGTGTTGGTCTACTGGGCTATTTGAATCTCTTCCTAAAGTGCTACTTTTGAATTCCTAAACACGCTTTTGTATGCCACATTATAGCTGACCAAAATAATTCTTTTAGTACTCCTTAAACCTGGGTTTTATATATGTGCAGTGTTTTGGCTACCTCATATTTGAAGAGAGAGAGAGTTTATCCCCAAGCAGGGTTCAGGCTGGCTAATAGTATCCCTTCTTTTTTCTCAGCAAAAAAATAATAATATTTGAAGAGAGAGAGAGAGAGAGAGTCGGAGACAAAAAAA